>VDFB02069803.1:0-44199 GCA_007258455.2 Sequoia sempervirens | reverse complement strand
AAAAAAAAAAACATTTTTAATGAAATTTAAGCACTTTTTAAGTTGCCAACATTTTTTTCGAGTTTTTGCTAAGTTTTTTTCGAACCGAGTTTTTCGGGCTTTCTGAGTACTTGCAATTGGATTTTTCCCACTATGGTTGAGAGTATTGAAAGGGGGTTGAAAGTATGTGTATGGAAAATTGAAGATCCACTATCCTATGACTTAAATCTCTGTCATTATATGTTGCAAACATTCAATTTTGGGACTACAAAATCAGTTAAAAACTATTTTTTTTAATGATATATCATCTTGGAACTAAAACACCACATTAAGTGGTACAAATGGAGCTTGAAATCATAGGTATTATTTTCCCTAATTTTATCTTTAAAATGCTACTATTTTTCTAACTGAAATGACTAAAAATTGCTTTCAAATCATGAAAAGTCAACCCTAACAACATGTGATTGTCATATAACATACAAGAGCTTGAAAATATGTTTTTTGGTAAACCAAAATCTTTTATTTAAGGTTGTGAGTCTTGTGGAGACCCACAAATGAATAATAGAATATTTTTAATTTCATTTTGGGCTTGTTCTTTTTTCTTAAATTGAGTGCAACTGCAAGGGGCCAGCCATCCCTATGAAGTCCCTACATTTCTAGGGAATTAGAGAAAATAAAAATTGGTTAGGGACAGTATAAGGAAATTTCCACTGCAACCCCATGGCCCCAAAATTTCCCTAGTGTTAAGTCCCAAAATCGCTAATCCTAAATCCTATAATTATTGTTACAATTTCAAGGCCGAGGGGTGTTAGCAAGAAGGTAAAACATGTGTTCATCAATAGACTTAGGGTGGTAAAAGGCCAACATTAAGAGTGGATAGTATCTCCTGCTCTTTGCGCTCAACTTAAACAAAGGAGGGTATTCCTAGAGATATCCCATCTATTAGAATGTAGCATTACAACAACAATCAACAACTATACCCAAATGAATACGTGACCCCAATATTTGTCACTACGTCAAGATAAACAAGCTGCATAAGACCTTTTATATAGCTGATAACACCTTGCACATGCACTAACAAATAACTACAATAATATGATCCCAATGTATACCTGTAACAATTAATGAGTTAGGTGAATTTTAATTTTGAATTGAGCACTCATTCCCATGAGCTGAAATCAAACAAGACAAAAGGTTGAATGCAACCATTAGTTTTTTTAGTAGTTAATAAGTTTTTGGCATTGAAGTGGAGACCCTGCAGTAGTAGAAGGCATATTTAGAAGAAGGGAATGTTTGCTAAGACAATACTAGTGCAGACAAAATATTTATCAAACTTTGTGTAATGATAGTGTCAACTACAAGATTATAGCTACTTATAGTTTTTGAGGTGTGAGTATAGTACCCTTGTATCGGATATTAGTCCAAATAGTTTAAATTTTATTTTGTAGTGTAAAATAGAGCATGTCCTTTGTGTTTTTTTAATTTTGAAAAGAAAAGAAGGAATATATGCAAAGATATATTTTTGTGTGCCATAGTTCCTTCAGTGCTATCTTTGTGCATTTACTATGTGTTTTTTTTGTTCTATCCATCGTATAGTCATAGCATTGTTTCTATATTGTTGCCCCTTGCCTACCAACACAAATGTGGCTCCAAAAGAATACTTTTTCTCTTGTGTCCAACTTAGGAATTATCCATTAGGTTATCTTGGCAAGGACGTATCCACCCTAGTTTTTGAAACAACCAATCCCATCATCCGCTAGTGAAAATACAATTCAAAAGGAGATGATCACTAGGTTCCTCTCTAGCTTTATGTAGAACACACCAATTCGGGCCTTCTATTCCAATATTTTTTAGTCTGTCACCGGTAAGAATACAATGGTGTAGAGACATTCATGTGAAGGCTCCCACTTTAGGAAGCATCTATTTACTCCAGAATAATTTCTAAGGCCATTTATTCTACATTGCAAAAGTTTAGATTTGGTAACCTAATTTTACACTATATAGACCATATTTAGTGCCACACGATATGCTCTTCTCCCTTTCATTTATTAATGCACATAGGCCTTCCTTCTAGAACTCCCCTTAAACATTGTTTGACACTATCATATTTGTTCTACAAAATTTTTCACCAAAGCTTTGTGGAGGATTGGTACATCTTTGATTACTCCCAATTCTAGATTTTGGGATTTGAAGTTATTTATTCCCACTTCACCATCATTCTACGCCTTACAATATTCTAATGAATTATGAGAATCCTCCTCTATTCATGTTCAAACCATCCCAAAAGGAATTTTTCTAGTGCACTTTCTAGTTAGTATGAGGCCTTTATTTTTAGTTCCATGCAAGGCATACTATATATTGGTATCACTGACAGAACTACCTTGACCATTGTTATGTTTCATTCCAATGTTAGCCATCGACCTCTCCATGCCACTAATTTATCTCTACATTTTTTCATTACTTGTTCCCATAAGCATGATCTTATCATGCCTTAAAAAACTAGTATGCCCAAGTATTTACATGGGATTTTATCTACCGTATATTCCATTAGTAATGTTATCCTTCTCTATTGATTTTTTTGGAATAGAAGAAATAATTTTATTATTTATCTTTATTTGTCAATTAGCTAGAGAAAGTAACATACTTTTCTATTGGAGATTGTAATCCCAATTACTTATCTAGTTTGACAACTACACCTAACATCTCCATATCCTCTAATTTGCAGTCTACCTCTCAACATTAAAGACCAACATTAAAGACAAATCTTGATAAGGATTCAAAATGTTCTTTACTTGTCTTAGAAATCAAGTTACTAAAAATGTATTCTATTTACTTTGCTTGTGGGTCAAGCTTTCTTCGTAAGGTTTTCTATATATTGGTTGGTTTTGTATTTTGTATTTTGTATTCACTCCCACAAATGGAGTCCAGCTCCATAGAGCTATAAAAGAATGGTTGTCAGTTTATGGAAGAGTTGAAGCTCTCTAATGTAAGAAGTTTGTGTAAGGAGTTAATAGTTGTAATTTGAATGAATGAAATGGCAGTATCGTTTAGTAAGTAGTAGCTCAGAAATGTCTATAACTTATCTTTCTAATAGTTTTTAGAAAGAATGAATTAAAGAATATTTTCTGTTGATTTCTCTTCAATCTGGCCCTCTTACATTCCAACATATGATATCAGAGCCATGTTGGTTAAGCTTACTAGTAGTAGAGTTTCATGGGTTCTTTGTTTGAGAAGAGGCATAAGGTTTCCAATATTCCATCATGTCTTGCAATCAAGAACAGTAGTTATGTCTACGTGTCTAGGAAGTTTTTTTTTTGGGTTTTGAATATTGCAGAAGGGTTCATGGATGGCTGTTGAAAAGAGGCTAGTCCAAAACAATGTGTGGAATGTTGTAAAGAGTGATAAATTTGTAGAAGAAAATTCTATTTCCATTTGTCAAGAAGACAAATATGTCAATCTAAGAAAGAATTGAAGCCACTTGTTGTAGCTAGTATCACCGAGTTAGAACCTATCAGTGAAGATAGTTGCAGGCCGTTGGAAATGCTGCAAGTCAAGAAGAAAAGATTGTCACCACAATTTGGATAAATTTGTGCAAGAAGAAATCAATGGAACGGATCCTTGTCAAAAGAAAATGGAAAGCTTGATGTTGCAAGGAAGAGCTAGTAGTAGCTGAAGATAAAAAGGTTCATCGAGGCAAAGAAGAAGACAAAGAGGAGGTCACATTTTTTGTTGAAGCTAAATCAATAAAGTCATCCCCCAAGTGGAATGAGGAGTTAGTTATTGAAGATTGGAAGATGCAAAGATAAAGGAAAGTCGATGAAAAGGCCATTTTTTTTATGGAAGACAAAGGATGCTGGTCAAAGGTGATTGTAGTGGTTGTAGATCAATAGTCAAAAGAATCTCTCAGAAATCAAGGTAAATCGTTGTTTTTGTTTTGAAGATTATTGTATGGAAGCTATAGAAAGGAGAAGTTATTAGTAAATAAAATTTCTATTTTTTTTTATAGAAGAGAGTTTGAAGTTTCCAATTTAAGAGAAGAGAAGAGGTTGTTAGTTTTGATTGACAGGCTAGTTTTGAGAAGAGAAGCCTCTATTAGAGGTCATACCTAACGTCTGAAGAAGAGTGTAAGAAATATTTTCAGCTTCTGATGGTGTATTTCCAGCTCCTGATGGCTTATAAAGCTGATTGAGAAGCCACATATAGAAAGAAAGAAAAAATCTGAAGAACATCAGTTAAGTGCTTGAAGAAACTATCGTAGTAGCAAAAGAATTTGATGTTAAAAATTATGGGTGAAGGTAAGAAATGTTTTTGTTTTTGATATGATAAGCAGCATTTATAGGGTGTTGTACCCTACATGGAGTTCTGCAAGGGCCAAAAAGTACTAGAACAACTAAACATTAAACAAACCTATGCACCAAAAAACCCCAAAACCAAAACTTACCACGGATCAACAACACGCTGGAGGAAGAAACATTTTTGTTAAGTTGTTTGAAAATGAAGTTTAGTTTTGGTGAAAGGGGGTCATAATCTCAAAAGAATCTGAATAGAAGATGTTAGTATTAGCTATCTTGAAGTTGTCCTTGTAGATCATGAGATTGTAGAAAGTTTGACAAGGATATAAGTGTCTTGGTTGAAAGAGAATTAGATTGAGAGCATATTTAAAGTCTATAGAACAAAGTAAGGAGAGGTGTTGACAAAGGAGATAAAAGAAAATCAGTGGTGGATACCAGTTGTCTGAATTTCAAGTGTGCATTAGTATCTCATCATGATAGTTTGTGGTGATCGAAAATCACTTGTCTATGAGTTTGTGTTAATCTGAAACAACCTAAATGTGATTTTGTGGCCATTTGAAACAACTTGTATTCAAGGTTTGTGAATAAGGCCAACATAGCCAATTAAAGCTAGGATCCTCGAGCACCAGCAATGTGACTCTATGGGAGGTGTAGATAAAACAAGTACATCACACTTGAACCTACGATGGACTGGTTACTAGAAAGGGCTAGAGCTCATGGGTAGAGCATCCCAACATCAAAATGGGATTTCCTAGGTTTGATTCCTAGAAGTTGAAGATTGTAGATGTCGAAGCATTAGTGAAAGAGATCAAGAAAGAAATTAGAATTCGTATTTGTGATGAAGGGGGAGTGTTGGAGATTGTAATCCCAGCTACTTATCTAGTTTGATAGTTGTACCTAACATCTTTGTATCGTCTATTCTACAATTTACCTCTAAGCATTAAAGACCAACATTAAAGAAAAATATTGATAAGGATTTGAAAGGTTCTTTACTTGTCTTGGAAGTCAAGTTACTAAAACTGTTTCAATCTATTCTTAACTATAACCAATTTTTTCATTACCTTACATAGGAATCCTAATCAAACATGATCGTATGTTTATTTTACATCCAACATTATCATCATGCTTCTCAAATGGCCTTTGTAGATTATGTTAAGTTCCTCATTGGAAATGATTATGCTATCTACAATATCTCTATCCGATGTGAATCCACTTTGATTTCTCAAAATTATATTAACTAATGTCTTTTTTCAATCCGTTCACCATTGTTTTTAATAATATCTTTTATATCATATTGCACAGTGATATGGAATGATATTCCTCAAAGGGCACACTTCTCCTTCTTCAAAATTAGTGCAATAACAGTGTTGTTTATGTTTGATAAAAAAATATTTTTCTTAAACTCTTTGATTAATTCCTAGACCTCTATCTCTAAAAATTGTTAGCACCTTTGGTAAAAGAGTGCCAGGAAATTATCTATACGCAATAATATATATCTAGATACATTTGAAAAATTGCCAACCTAACTTCCTCCAAAGTAAAAGGAGGAAGAAACATCTCATTCTCCACTTCTATTATGAGACTTGGAATGTTACTTACTATATCCCTATAATCAAATGCATCCATTGCACCAATCAGTGCCAATAAATTTTGAAAGAATTTAATGCTTCACCTTGAATTTCTTCTAATGTTTCAATCAAACTACCATTGTTGTTTTTCATTGCAATTATTTTGTTCTAGTCCCTTATTATTTTTGCTATATTATGGAAGAATTTGGTGTTGGAATCTCCTTCAAGTAGCAATATCTTTCTTGATTTCACTAGCAATTATTCTACTTCCCTAGCCAATATTTCATTATAATCCGTCATTAACAATTTCTTCAAATGTTAATATTTTTGAAACATCTTGTGTATCATAATATTTTCCTTTAATTTTCCCAATTCTTCCTTAATCCTTTCTTTTTCTACAAAGATGTTTTTGAGTAAGTTTTTGCTCCATTCTACTAACATTCCTATGATTGGCTACAATTTACTTTTGAACATGAAATACTTGGTGCTAGTACAGTAAGGGGCCAATTTCCACCATTGTTCAATTGTCTCCACAAGCTCAGATTTCTTGAACCACATTTTTTCAAATTTGAATCAACTTTTGATCTCACCATTATCCCTTTTTATATTTAATTCCACACACATGTGGTCTAAGAAAGAGAGAAAAAGAATCTTCAATAGTGGAATATAGTTTGAGTCAAATCCTTCCATTGTCTCAGTGAACACCTCTCTCCTATTCATCCACGTGTATGACTTGTTCTTAGTCTAGGCATCCAGAAGTTTAGCGGATAAGAAAAAATTCTTGAAATCTCTCATCTAGATGTGTGGACCCAACCTACTCCCCTCGATTTTTCTTTGCTACTCAGAACCATGTTGAAGTCTCCTCACAAAATTATCCTTTTCCCAGTAAGGTTTTGTACTAGCTTGCCCAAAGTTTCCCAAAGGGTGGACTTTTCTTGACTTTTGATAAGGCCATATATATTAAGTAAAAAAAATCTGAATTGGCATTTAGATGCCTTACCTCACTAAGCATCCAGTTCTTCTCCTTTTTCTTTACATTTGTGAAAGCACTATTAATTTTTCATAAAATGACAAGACAACATGATGATCCATAAACACTATTCATATATATATATATATATATATATATATATATATATATATATATATATATATATATATATATATATATATAAACAATATCTCCTATCATAAGATAAACTTAGAGTTATTGCTCTTTTTCCTTACTCAAAAAGAAACTGAAAAAAACAACTCCCCCATTTTTGGATTCTTTAAACTGTTGCAGTAGCAAAAAAAAATTATCTCTTCCCTCTTTCAATACATACATCTCTGTCTAAATTAGCTAGTGAGTTCAACGTATATGCGCAACAAAAAAAAAGGCAAAACAAAACATTTAATTACAATTAATTTCAATTACTTTTCCAGCATAGGATACCATTTTTCCCCGGATTCTAAAGTGAATAGGATTGGTGCCTAATGGTTTCTTCCACCCAGCGTAAGATTAAAGCTAAATACGGATGGGGCCTTTCGGGGAAACCCGAGGAAGTTTGGGGCTAGATGCTTTAATCAAAAGCAGCACCAGAGATCTTATATGGGCAATGCCAAGAAAACTAGAAGAGGGAACACATAACACGTTCGAAATCGTAGCCATCTTGCGCGGGCTACAAACGATTAAAGACTAGGGATTATCAGAACTTGAAATGGAATGTGACTCCTCGGTTGTAGCCATTAAAAAGGGTCGGATTGGGATATGGGATCTCCAGCCTAAGGTATACAAAATAAGAGAATTGATGCAGGAGATACACGTGACTTTGATCTGCCACATGTATGGGGATTCGAATCAAGCAGCAAATCTTTTGGGAAATAGTGGTGTGCTTCAGGATGTATCTATCATCTCTACTGGTAGGGCCGATCAATTGGCTGGCCTCAAAGCAACCCTAAAGTCTGATATAGAAAGTGATAATGGAAAGGAATGTCCCAGACAAGCAGATCCAAGTATGATAGAAGATCTCGAGGCTGCACTAGTAATCTGCAATCTTGGGATAGTTGTCATTTCCAACGTAAACAATGCTTCGCAATGGGGGGATAAATATTTTCCACAGGTAGCCGATAATCTAGGCGCTATTTGAGGTTGATATTCTGCTATGGAAAATAAAGAGGATGTCAAGCTTGTCTACGGTTGTCTACAAGAGAGCCCAAAGGATCAAATAAAACATCTATTCCACATTACAGATGAGGATGTAATCAATGCCATCATGGGAATCATGGGGGTCTTTGACGCGTTTGCTGCCAAAAGGAAGTCAATAGCTGCAAAATCTCTAGTTAGCCATTCAGAGGAATTGGCAGAGGATATATGGGAACCTTTCATTTCTATTCTATATTCTGGGAGGCTTGGAAAGCCTAGCTTTGTGCAAACTAATGTTCCTTTCGTTTTTCATGTAATACAAACAATAAGTTTCCCCGTGGCAGTCCTTGCTTACCTATAAATAAATTTAAATAATAATATAAATGTAATGCAAATGTAATAAAGATATGTTGACTGATAAAGCAAATTAAACATTTTTTTAAGAAAATATATTTTTTTTTTC
The DNA here is from genome assembly GCA_007258455.2 of Sequoia sempervirens. Taxonomy (NCBI): domain Eukaryota; kingdom Viridiplantae; phylum Streptophyta; class Pinopsida; order Cupressales; family Cupressaceae; genus Sequoia; species Sequoia sempervirens. Next base: position 35,772 of record VDFB02069803.1, on the reverse strand, counting down.
TTCATAAAATCATTTTATGAAATCTTTCTAAAATAAATAAATATTATTTATTTTGGTATTCTTTTAAGAATGATTTTTTATGGATGTTATTTTTTTATTAAAGAAAATCTTACAAAAATCAATTAACTATTTTATAGAGATTTGGATTCACACTATTAGAATAAAAAAACAAAAAATATATTATTCTTTGTATTAAACTAATATCTTTATCTATGTTTTTAATATTTTATGGTATCATTTTGATTATATGTGCTCCTTTCTTTTTCATTTATAAATTTTTTTCATCAATATATTCAAATGTATTCAAATTTAAATTTTTTTTTTTAAATACCAAACAATTAACATTTTTTCCAATTTGTTTTATTTTCAAATATTTAACATCAAAGAAGATATTTACATTAATAACCAAAACATATAGAAAAATCAATGCTATTAATCAAACTCTACAAATATCTAATTAGAATATTACAATGACAAGTACTGGCACTTGTTATATTATATTTTCATACTGTTAAATATATATGAATTATTTATATATTAATTTATTAAATAAAATCTAACATAATAATAATATTTTATATAATAAATATAAATGATATAATATATTATTATTATTATTATTATTAATGTATCACTATATTAATTGAACTTTAATGTAATATTTTTTTGTCAATATATCTATTTATTATTTCATAGATAATAATATATATTAATTAATCAATTATAAAAAGGAATAGTGCATGTGATCACAATAGCTTAGCAAAATCTTGAACCTTGGTGGCCACAACACCAATGTCACAAATTAACCATCACATTATGTGATGCCACTTATATTACTATTAATAATTATATAAATATTATAATATAAATTAATATATAAATATTTAATATATATTTAATACTTTTATTAATATAATAATTGATATTTATATTATTATTTATTATATAAATTTATTATTAATAATATATAATAATTTACTATTATGCTAATAATATATTATTATTAACAAGCTTAAATATAAATGAATTTATTGAAAAACAAAAGACTTGGAAAAGGAGCTATTAAATTATAATATTATTTTACTCATAAAAAAAACTTTAAAAAACATAAAATAAAAGGAGGGCTTCCACAAAGAGGAAGAATTGCATTTGGTTTTTTCAAATGAAAAAATAAATTAAAAATTGAAATATATGTAGAAACATATTTACAAGTTATATTTTTTTTATCTCACAACATTGTATTGCAATGTATAGGAATTTGAAGACTTAGCTAAAAAAAACACACGTAAATTTTTATTTTACTTTGATATACATAAATTAGCTATTAGAGGAAAGTACCTAGAAGTTGAGCATCTTCTAATAATTGTTATAGCATTTGTATTCCTTAGATCTAAATGGCAACAAATCATGCGATGCCACATCATTGCACCAATAAAACATCATTTAGTGCACAAGTATCAGTCTCAATATTTTTTTTAGACCTTTCTAGACACCTTGACAAAAACCATTCTGATTTGACATCATATTTGATGATGTGGCCTTAAAGCCTTGGTTATAAGTAGTGGTGTTGACAAGCAAGCTACTGTAAAATATTGAATTTTTTTTTGAACTATATAAGATTTTTAGAAGCACAAAATTAGAGTGCTCAACTATGAATCCTCTCCCATAATATCAAGATAGAGAGTTTCGTTTTGTATGGGAAGAGTTGTAAAATGGGGAGAGTTCTATTGTCAAATATGGGACCCATTTCTACTGCTTTTCCTTCCACGCGTTTTCTTATCACGCCCTTCCACACGCCGTGACTTGAACATATCACCTAGAATCTTACCAGTCTTGTAAGCTTGGAACAGTGAGAATGGGTAGCACGTGAGAAGCGGCTAGCCTTGCCTTCAATAGTAATCATTATTAATCTGGACTTCCTAAAGAATGATTAGTATGTATTGGATCCCCAGCCTTTGCGTTTATCGTTCCTGCTGCGAACTTTCATTTCGTAGTTCATATACAAAACGCGTTTGAAAGATTGATTTGTTGAAAAAACCTTTTACTATACCATACCTACTAGAATTTTCCTTCCCAAGTATCAACTTCAAAGTAGTCTTGGGTTTTGTTTGTTGCCGTATTGAATTTGTAATTTTTTCTTTGAAAAAAATATTTACATTGCAAAAGATTTATATTGCAATCTTTGGTACAAATAGAAGAGCAAAAGATTTACATTGCAATCAAAATTAAAAGGAGGAATTTCATTATAATCATTGGGATCATTTACAATGTTCATTGCAAATGTTTATTAAGCATTGTATTCTACTGAATTACATTCTTGTGAATAACCACCCAAATTTCCGTACCACAATAACTCCCTAAAACTAGCAGCTAACAATTAGGTAACATATTTATTAAATGTAAACTTTATTTTCCTAACAGAATGTGGAGCCAGGTCAAGCTAACCTCTAATGCCTTGTGAAAACATTGTATTGGGCAAACTGAACTTGAAAAATGGGAAATAGAATCCATATAACCCATATAAAATGAAAAACAGTAGAATTTTACATGAGGTGAATTTGTCATGCTCGTCAATTTTCCCAAGGTGAATTGTTAACCATGAATTTTCCTAGAACTGTGTCTGCTCATATTTCGCATTAAATAATCCATGAAAAGTGGTAAATATGAATCAATGAATTTGACCCAAAAAAAAAAACAACAGGGTTGGGTCCCATGGAGTCAGGTAAGGCTAACCTCTAATGCCTTATAAACACATGATATTGGACAGAGTGAACTTGAGCCTTGCTATCTGCCAGTGTAGTGCACATCAGTCTGCTTCAACACCATCAACCTTCTTTGCAGGTCACGACCGGATAATATTTGTTAAATGGACACTGGAAAGGTAAGCTGGTGATCAAACGCATTAGACATTGTATGGAAGGCATCTATCAGTTCTAGATTCCTGGGTTTTTATGGATCCTGGCTTACCCTTTTACTTCGACCTTGTTTACACGTAGATAATTTGGTTTGAATTTTCAGATGGAATGCACTGCAAACGGAAAGCCATCGTCATTTCCATGTGCAGCGTGTAAAGTTCTGAAAAAAAAATGCGTAGAGAAGTGCGTTTTTGCTCTATACTTTCAACCAGACAACCCTGACAAGTTTGCAACTGCCCATCGAGTGTTTGGTGCAAGCAACATTATAAGGATGCTTCAGGTTCGATCAATTTTTCATTCTGCATTCGATGTTATTTCAGAATTTGTTGCATGTGCTCTTTCGCATTTCAAAATTTGTTCTGTGTACTCTGTCGTATTAAAATTGTTATGTTTTTTTCTGCATATTCTTTTTCCTTCTCTGAATGTAAGTGACTTACATGCTCCCTTTAGTTTCATACACGTTTTCACTCGCTTCAGGTAAATTCATCATCAACAATTCATTGTCAGAAAATTTATCTCATGGAAAATTCACCATCATCAATTATTGGTGATAAATTTTCAATAAATAAATTTGTTAATGAATTGTTGATGGTGAATTTTTCTAGAGCCACTCCCTCTACATGAGCTCAGACAGTCTCAGTCTTATATTAAGAGTGGTTAACTGTTGCAGGATCTTCCCACCGATCGAAGGGCTGATGCTGTGAGCAGTATGGTGGATGAAGCAAACGCAAGGCTGCAAGATCCTGTATATGGGTGTGCAGGGACTATACATCGACTGCAGCACCAAATGTCACAGCTAGAATATCAATTGGCAACAACAAAAGCAGAACTTCTAAACTTGCGTTTGCAGCAAGCGAATCTTCTCTCCCGATTCTGCACTGAAGCTGCACAATTAAACCCTCAAATCGAAGTGGAAACACGGCAGAACCCGTCAAAAACGAATCAGATGAAGCAGAAATCAAATTGTCCGTCAACAGAGTTGTAATCCAAATGCCTTGAAGGTGCAGCCGTACTTCCCCAGTCTGACCAAGAGTTCAATCCTCTCTTCCGTTTACAGCAAGTCTTTTCACCTTCACTGATTGCTCAAATGCAAGCGGAAAATCCAAGTAAGATTCCGCCAGGCCGATAAATGTTCAAATATACTGCTAAGTCAGCAGCAAGTGAAACTGGTTGATGACTCAAACTTTGACTGAATTGAGTACGTATGATGTTTCTACGGATTATGTAAATGATTTAATATCTAGTAACTGCGTAACTGAGTACCCGTCAATTTTTCTTCGAAGAATTTATTGATAATTTTATAAAAAAATTATGAATGCCCTGTCGATTCCGCCAAGCTGTTGTGATTTTGAATTTTTCAGTTAATTGATGAAATTTTTAAAATGAAATTGCAGGATTCATGCTTGATTTTGTTCGGTACTCAAGACAACTTTACCAGAAACGGTCTGAAAAATTTTCCCCTAACAAACAGAAGAATTTGTTCAAGCCAGTGCCCATCCGAGCCGTTTATAGTACAAATTTTATTGATATTTTGGCTGGCGGCCAAGATCAGATGTAATAAGAGTAGACATTTTGATAAGGATATGTATATTCGTACTCCGACTTTATCTCTCATTTTTTTTTTTAAGGTGAACAAATATTTAACAGCTAATTCATCGTCAATAATTCATCTTAAAATTCACTGTCATCACCTTCAATAATTTATCGCGGAAAAATTCATTGTCATGATAAATTTACCTGACACCATGAATTGTTTGTGATGAATTTTCCTAGAGCCGCATTAATTCTGTTTATGAAGGGATGTGAATATTGCCTAATCTGACTCTGCATTCAACAGTAATATGGGATCTAATAGTGGGATTTATTTTTACTTGTGATATTATTATCAAAATTTTACAAGTCAAATTCATTGATCTATTTTTACTACTTTCCATTCCATATATAATATGTAAGGCATATCTACTGTTTTTTGTTCTATACGAATTATTTATTGTCAAATATGGAACCCATTTCCCATTTCTATTGGGACCCATTTCAATAAAAAATCCATTTATGATACAAATTTTGTTGATATTTTATCTAGCGGCCAAGATCAAATGTAATTAACAGTGAAAAGACATTTTGTTCAGAATATGCAGTACTCCAAGTTCTATATGTCATTCTTTTTAGTTGAACAAATATTTAACTGAATTGTTTTTAAGATGGGAGGTGAATAATTTATGATGTAGAAATGCATAGCACGGAATAATGTATCTTTCGCTTATTCTTATTGTAGGCTATTTTTTAAATGAAATAGTTTATAGATGATTCTATAGTTAAATTGCTAATGTTGTAATTATGGTATTAAATCTTTTAAATGAAATAGTTTAATAGATGGTTCTTTTAAAAAATTCAGATATTATATAATTTATTTAAGATTTATTAATATGATTTTTAAATATTTAAATTCATAATAAAATTATGTTTTTTAATAAGTTTTATAATCTGTTGTTGTTTTTTATTTCTCTTTATTTTGAAGGTTATTTCATATTTTAAATATTGTTGAGATTATGGAGACATACAAAATGCAATTAAGAGAGAAACAAGATATGCATATTTGTACTCTAAGTTATTTGTGTAATTTTTTTTAGCTGAAAAAATATTTAACAGAACTATGCTTACGATGGGAGGAAATAATTTATGATGTGGAAGAATGCATCACACTAGTGTATGCATGTAAAATGGATAGAAAAAGAAATATGCATAAAAATAGCTTAAATAAAATCAAAACTCATGCAAACCTCAAAAGATCGAATATATTTTATTGAGTTGTTGAAGATTTGAATGTGGTTGTTCATGATTCCAGCAACATGACATTACCATAAAAGATGTCAATATCAAAATGACAATGATAGGTCTCTTTTATAGAAAACCAAATTTGAATGAAGGGCTAGGATTAAAAAACAATATGACATGACAATCAATAGCCAAGATTGAAAGATGTAGTATGAAATAGGGTTAGGGCTAAATTAGGGAAAATATAGGACTTGGGTAGATGAATGACTGAAATTGAATTATAAAATAATTCAATCAAGGGTGAAAATTAAATAAGACATGAAGAGATGAGAATGACATTGATAAAAAAGAATTGCATGGAAAAGGGGTTGTTGGAGAAAATTAAATAATTATAACATTATTTAATTTAGAAGAGAAAGTGAGTAATTAAATAAAAATGAATATTCATTTATAGAAGAAAGAGAAAAATTGAAAATAATTAAATAAAATTGAAATTTATTTAATTATAGAGGAAAAGAGAATTAATAAGTGATGTAATTAAATAATCAAGAGAGGAATAAAAAGAAAATGAATTAGTTAAATAATTAAGAATTATTTAATTATTAGCAGATTATGACCTTAGGGGATAATCAAATAATTAAAATTATTTTATTATACAAGCAAGGAGAATTTTTAGTCTCTACATTTTGCCCCTCTTTGAGATGATATTGCGACTAAGAAAAGTAACATCATTTCAAAGAATAAAACATAGTAGGTAGGAAATGGATTAGGACTAGAAGCATGATGCCCTAGTCACTAGTGATGATGAGAAAGGATGATAAGGAGGTAGTGTTATGCCCCTTCGAGAGAACATGTGTATTCAAAGAACATGAGTGTGTTCTCAAAATGGATGAGAGGACTTAAAGGATGAAGCATAATGGAAAGAGGAAAATATATAAGGATGATGAAAGTATACATGGAGAGGAAGGATGAAGGATCATCATACTAAAATGATATGAGCAACCTAGATATTGTACATGACATTATGCACCAAGGTATAAGGAACCAGGATGACAATGTGCCAAGTACATGATCAAAAAGTTCAATCTCAAACATATGTCTTATAACACCATGATATGGAAGACCATGATTCCCTTGTGAAAATAGAATGCAAAATATCATGAAAAAGGGAAAAAATGATAAAACACACAAGCAAAAAGCAAGCATGCACAACAAACCAAAAGCAACCAAGGACTATGTTCTAAGCCAAGCTGAAAACTGATTGATAGATTAATTGATGATTGATGACAACATTTTTTGATGTGGGAAGGACATATACCAAAACAATGTGAAGATTGGGAAAGACATATCCCTATGATGATAACTTGATTAAAGTTGATCAATAGATTATCAATTGATTGGGATTGAAATCTTGGATTACTTATGGATGATGCACTAGATTGCAGGATTGGATTGCATGGATTACAATTGATTTCATTTGGGTGGACTAGATTGGGATGGTTACGGGATGGTTGGATTGGAAGGATAGAGGATAAATGGATTTGATAAGATAATTTTGGATGGAGGATTGAATAAGATCTAATGACAAGGGAGGACCAAGACATGGTAAAGGATGGAAGGATGGAGGAGTTCCATGGATAGGAGAGAGGACTTTGGATAATGGATGGTTATGGGAGATAGGATGATGGTTGATTGAGGATAAGAAGATGGAGCTCCAAAGACTAGTTTCAAAGGACTAAGTTGCCCCAAACTAGAGGTGGTGCAATCATGGATGGAAGATGATAAGTGATGTATGATATGGAAGGATAGTGCATAAAGGACATGAATGGTGGAGCAAGTAAGGATTGCATTGTCCAAAGCATGCATGTATATTTTTTCCCTAGCCTTATCAATATAATGGGTGAAAAGTGAGGGTGACATGGATAGGATGGGAGGATGGAGATATGATAAGGGATGTATTATACAGGATATGGATAGGATTATCAAGATCAAGTGGATAGGATATGCATGCATTGATATTTGACCCTTAGGCTCTTCATCAAGTCAACTATAGGAAGGGAAGATGGATTTGGATATAATGAGGGATATGAAATGAATGATATGGATAGGATAAGAAGGATGGAAGGACATAATGCATGATGTATATGAAGAACCTTAGCCTTATCAAGATCAAAGGAGGGAAAAGGGAGAATGGATTTAGATAGGATGATGGATAGGAAATGAGGGATAATGGGGGGTGTGATACATACGATAGCATGGATGAAAATTTCCCCCACGTGTAGAATTTAAGATGCTAATGAATTACACATGACGCCTTTTTGCCAAGTTTTCATTATTGTACCTATCCAAGGTGCCACAAGAAGTGGTTTTCACCATTGGACAAATGATTTCTCTTTACTTTTTTATTTTTCATTTTTCTTCTTTTTTTTCTTATATTCTTTAGAATATGATGGATGGAGAAGGATAAGGATATGGATAAGTGGATTTGAAAGATGGTGGATGCATGGTAGGGAGATGAAGGGAGGAATCAAGAATCTAGTTCCATGGATGGTATCTCTTGAATATGTGCTCCATTATATCATGGATGATTGAAGGTAACCTCATAGATGTTGGTAGAATGATGGTAAGGCGAATGAAATGGATGGTAACATGAAAAGGGATATGGATTAATGCAAAGGATTGGATAGAGGGATGGAAGGATGAAAGATGGATGTTGGATAATGGATGGGATATTGGAAGTCTTGTGGATGTGTGGATGTAAATCTTTGCAAGATCAACATTGGCACACACATTGAAGGGTGGTGGAGTTGTTGAAGATAAGTTTCTTTTAAATTTTGAGGTTTAGATGGAGGAGTGGATGTGGATTTTGTGATATACGGATCCAAAATGGATGGAGGTGATAAAGGATTATTAGATGGGGTGGAGGACTTAGAACTAGATGGAGATTTTGGATAAGAAAGTTTGGATTCCAATTGTATTTTTTCTTTGGGATGCATTGATTCTATGAGTACTTATGAAATCCACATAGCTTTTGATTTTGATTTTTCTTTCATGGGAATTTGTGACCTTTAAGATTTAGATTTTTTATTTTGCATCATATTTTTCTTTGTTTTTGAAATTCTTTTTCATGGGACATGTTGATCCTTTCATTTTTGTGGATTTTTGGCTTTATACATTTGAGATTTGGCATCCAAATTGCTTCTAAGAGCAATGATATTGGTGGATGGAGAGGAATGATACAGATGTATCATGGATGGGTTGGTGTAAGTATGGTGTACAAGGTTCAAGGGTGTGTGGCTTTCTAGATCTTGATTAGGGATATGAGGTGGTGGATAGAGAGTATAATGGAATTTTGGAATAGGAGTGATAGGTGGTGGAATATAAGCACCCAATATTGCTGGAGAAGATTAAAGAATAACAACCCAAGATAGATTTTTAGGATGGGGAATGTGGAGATTTGGATTTAAGTGGAGGGATTTTGGATTTAGGATGGGTGGAAGGAGTGCCAATGTCTTGAGCTTGGTATCCAAGGCCATGATATTTTGAATTTTATTGGATATAGATGGGTTATAATATGCCAAGTTGCCATGTAGGCTTAACCCTTTGCATTGATAATGCATTTTTTGACAAATATTTTTTCCAATCGCGTACTTGTTTTTTTGAAAAAGAGATGTGATTCCATTTTGAGTAGGGTATGGTATGAATGGAATGATAGGTTCTTGGAGGAAACCCGCTTGGATGAAAGTGGAGGAACCCTTGATTGATAAGTAGGGCATTCATGGGTATCTTGGATATGGGTGATGTGATCTTGTGGAAGATTAGGATCATAACATGAAGGTGAAGGGGTGCTTTGATCTTGACTTAGAGTAGGATCATGGGATGGGGTGGATGGTATAGTTTTCTCTTAGTTATGATATGGAAGGGGATTATGACATGGAGATGAAGGGATGCTTTGATATTGACTTAGAGGAAGGGGATCATGTGATGGAGTGGATGGGACATCTTGATATTGATTAGGAGGGGTATCATTAGATGGGGTAATGGATGAAAATATTTGTTCTTGTGATGGACTAGGGTCATTCCATGGATGTGGTATGATAGGATCATGATATGAGGTGGATATGCTAGGATCATCAAATGGGTTGGATATGGTAAGATTATGAGATGGAATAGGATCATGCAATAGAGTTGATGAACAAGGATAATGGCATGGGGGTGGGAGACTTGTATCATGAGATGGTATAGAAGGGAAGGATTTATCTTGATATTGAAGGAGATCATTTTGGATTTCTTGATTAATGGTAAGATCTTGATTAATGATAGAATCTTGGTCAAAGATAGGTTTATCTTAGATGTAATGGTTATCTAGAAGGATTTCTTAGATGGAATTAACAATAGAATCATGAGATGGAGTGGGATCAAAAGGAGTACTTTGATCTTGACATAAATTGGGATCTATGATGTCATGCTTTGAACCGACGAGGTCAAATGAGCAACATGGTTGAATTTGTGTAGGTGCTATAAAGATGGGAAAACATGAAATGGATGAGGTAGATAAACATGGTATGGATAAGGTAGAAATGGGTGGAACTAAAAGGTTGGACTAGCATCTTTTGAAATAGGATCTTGAATGGGTTCTTGTACTCTTTTGAGGTGACTTATGGTGCTCCTTTGAGGATAAATTTTGGTGTACCTTTGATGGTGATTTTTGGTGCTCCTTTGATGGTGGTTTTTTCTTGATGATGGGTTGACTAGGATGTAAAGTGTACAAGATATGGTTATGGATGGGTGTTGGTTGAATAAGGAGGAAATTTTAGTTTCCCCTGTTAATGGAGCACTAGTAGAATTTGGCAAATAAATGACTACGTGACTAACAATTTTAGTCACATGACTAAAACTTTTAGTCACATGACTAACACTAGTAGTATTTTTAAAATAAATGACTAATTTGGTCATTTATAAGTGACTAATTTGGTCATTGGGTAAAATCAAAACTAAATGATAAATAAATGACTAATATCATACAAATAAAAATTACTAAATAAATGATTAATATAGACAAATAAAAATAACTAAATAAATGACTATTACTCCTCTAAATAAAGCATAATGTTGAGCTGACAACTTCAAGGAAATCAGGGTATCAACCCCAAATCATGTCATCCAATCCACTGACACCTCCACTATGAACCGAGAGCACCTGGCCATCATCACCCAAGCTCTAGCCACTCCCAGCCAGATAGAGAGATCACCATTCACAACCAAAAGAAAATAAAAATAGAAATGAAACAACCCTTGCTTCAGCCTTAAAGCCAACTCTTAATAATGAATTAATTTCAAGTACTACATGGTCGTCACCTCCAATAATAAATCCCCTCCAAATGTGTCGATTAACTCTGAAATGACTAAAACCTTTAGATTAATGGGCTCAAACTAGTCTAAAAAATGGAAACCATGCTCCCTCACTAAAACACATACTTCATTGACATGACGTTTCCTTCCCATCACTTATCAAGAGAAACTACCCACATCATCCCCTTCACCCCTGTCACCAAACACCATGACATAAACTACTACATCCCCTTCGCCAGACTGGAGGGGCACCCACCCTACCACCTGCATAATATAATATATTATATAATACTATAATATATTATATTATATTATATAATATTATAATAATATAATATAATATATATATAATACTATAATATAATATTTAATTTATATTATATAAATAATATATTATATAATATTACATTAAATATTAGATAATATTATATTATTAGTAATCCATTGGGATTTATTTTTTAGTAGGCTTAATGGGCAGGCATAATGGGTGCCATAATTTTCATGGCCAGTAATTTTCATTTTAATAAACATACTCTAAACCCCTGTCGAAACCTTATTTTCAGGCTGTAGCTCACCAAATCTAAGAAGTGAAAGGTCAAAACCAGCGAGGAAGAGTTTGGAGGAGCCTTTTCATGAACAGAGAGCAAGGTATGGTGTGCATTTAGAGTGTGGACCGTTTGATAGGAAGAGAGCTGACCTTTTGTGGATGATGATCTTTGGGGCATTGGCTCTTCTTGTAAGTCTTAACAAATGTTTTTTGCATGCCATATTATGTTGTTACTGTTTGGGATAGAAAGAAAGCATTTCATTGAATGCTATTTGTTTTTGTTTGTGCTACTTAATTTTTAATGCCTTAGTAAGTCATGTGGGATGGAGTGATGTTTATTGAAGACTTATCTTGAGAGAGTTAAGGCTTGAAAATCCTCTCAAAATTGAAAATTCATGGAATCATTGCTTGTTGATAATGTAGGGATTTTCTCTTGTTCCAGCCTTAAATTCATATTTCATGGGAAGGTCTCTTGTTTTCATGCTCCTATACATTTTCACTCAGTCTCATCTGTTGGGGTACCCTACATCCAACATTTAAAACCTGCCTTTTCTAGGAATGCCCCCATCGAGGAGCTAGTATAACTCAATCTTGTTTCAAACACCCACAATGTTGTCTATAAGAGTATTTTTCTTACATTTTCGTCAAATCCCTACATTTCAATAACTATGGGTCATGGCCTCCTATAGCTTGTTAACTGAGCTATTTTGCTTACAAACAATATTTTCACTTCCAATATTGAATCCGTGGCCTTTAAAGAAAACCCAGTTTCCAACCAATTGAAGTTGGCATATGTGACCAAATCCTTCATGACCACCAGGACCTTCTATAGACTCCTTTGAAAAAGCCTTAATTTTGACAGCTCAACATGGGAAAAAATTAAATGAATCAAAATAAAACAAATATACCCAACAACATAAGAGAACTTGGGAGAATGCTCCACAAAGTATGGAAAAATGATTTTATGAGGGTGGGAAAGTATTCAGAATTATCCAAATGTTTGGAAGAAGAAAAAGGTTGTGGAAAAATATGAGGAATGATAATTGAGTGAGGGTTTCAAATATTATTAAGCAATTGAAAAAATGTAGCAAATGAAACTTTCTACTAATTTATTTGTTGTGAATAGAAATTAGGATCAAATTTAGAGAAATACTTAAAAACAACAGGATCGTTACTTATAGGTTTTTTTTTTGGTACAGGTCTTAGGATCTTTGAAGAGCTTCTAGAGCTGACTACTTGGTATATCACTTGTTACTTTTCAATACAATTAGAAAAGTGTTTTAACTTATCAATTCAATTAAAAGAATTTATTATTGTTGTGATCATAGAAAGAATTATAGAGTAAGTGGTGTGTGCAGCCATGAAGTTGGAGTAGAGCAATGAAGGCAGTAGGTGTTGTGGATGCTACATGTGAAGCAATTTTTGAGCTTATAATGGGGATGGATGAAACTCGATACTCGAGTAAGTTTTGTTTGTAGTATGTGTTCCATTGGACACTATTAACAATATATTTGGCTCTTCTTCCCACAAGATGTTTTGATTTTTTGAATTCTTTTGTAAATTTAATGAGACTCTTAGAGTGAATATGTGGATTAACATTTAGCTTATAAGTTTATTGGGTCTTGTGCAAAGTCAAGGAAACTTAGTTAATTCAAACCAGCTGCTATGGTCAAATGCATTGATTAATTAAGTTCTAGGATTTGTAAGATTTAGTTTGGAAATCCAATGAAATGATAGCTAAAGTAGTATCTAAGTTTTGAATGTGATGTATCAACTCACTCATCAATGACCTAGAAATCTGGACGCTACTTAAAATATGCCAAGATTTTAAGTGTAAAAGATTTGTAACAACTTCTCTACAACACATGTTCATCACACCTACATATCAAAACAAACAAGTTCTTGGTAAGATGGGACAATTCTACCTTATATAGTGAAATCATTTGGTTTATTTATGTGTTCCAGTATTATGTTCTTAACTTCCACTAAATAATTTAATTGATTGATTTTGATATTTGCGGGGGAATACATCTTTATGGTAATCCTTACATTTTTTCTCCATAATCTCCATGTCTAAGCATTGACATTTTTCATATCACAAGTTTCAAGGAGAAGGTTGTGTATACTCCAAACCTTTATGTTTTGTTTCTATCAAACAATGTATGGAATTCACTTTTTTTCTTTCAAATGCATAGAATAGATGAGAATAGTTATAATGTGTCTAGAGGAGACCCTATAGGAGCTTTGCAATGGAGAATAGATTCTACACAAGATGTGTTGCAGCTTATCTGCAATTTACATAATATTCTGTAGGCCCCTAAATTGAGTAGGCGGACACTTTGGAAAACCAAGGGCATCCCTAGTTTTCAAAAGACCATGCGGACAAATAATCCCAGCCATTCACATGTTTTAGAATCTAGTCTTCTTGTTCCAACTTGTCATTTAAGAAATCTAAACTCTTCAGCCAATTCTTAGGCTTTGTTTTTCCCTAAGAAACCACCAGCCCCCTCTCCTAAACTATTAATCATCAAGATCCACCCCTATGTTCATCTCATTCCATTAAGCTCTGATAAAATCCCTAAGTTATACAATCTTAAGTGCATCAACTTTACCTATTTGGACTTAGTGTTTGTACTCTTCTCATCCTAACTCAACCATGAGATCTGCATTGAGCTCTACAAGAAAGTGCAGTTAGATATAATCAATATATTATTGTTATAAACATCTTTATGATGTATTTATCCCATCAAACCATTTAGGGAATCTAGCCAGCACTATGACCTAAGAACTTCTTAAAAAATTAAAAATACTTATTTTTGAAATTTGGATAGAATGTTGAAACAAAATACTTGCTTAATTATATTATATGCTATAGACCCAATAACATATAGATATTAGATACACATTTAATATCATATTTCAATCTACGGTTCAAGCATTTTAACCAAAAAAATGTGAACATAATCCAATACCCTTGACACTTCAACTAAAAAGCTTTTTCCATGCCTTGTAGCATTGAACAGATGCAAGTCACTCTCAAAAATCCATGCATACCCATCACATGAATCCTAGCGTAAAAATGGTTGGGAAAAATGGTTTGAGAATTAATTTTGGTAACAACAAAATGAAAATCTCGGATACCCACCCAACATAGCAACAAAATTCACCTGAACAAATTAACAAACCCATATTAAAGAAAACCACAACCAACACATGGTTCTTTCAATGATTTTATCATAGTGAGCTTAATTTTATTTATAAATCATGAAAAATATGCAATTTTCATGATATTTAGGATGCAATATTTTAAGCTTGGGATACATAGATTAAGGTTGCTTGTTGATGTTTATTATAATGCCCATGTAAGAAGGTGAAAGATGTGATCTTCTCACACTTAGTCACCACTATCTGGATATCACTACAAGGAGTTTTCTTAATAAACACAATAACTATCTCTACCACTGTTCATTGTGTGATGCAAGGAGTAGAAACATCAAGAAACCTAGGAGCTATAGACACGCAAAATATGCATACGGGTCAATCCAATGGTTTAATCAAATAATAACATTTCATCTCTCATAAATCATTCAACCTTTATCTTGCATCATCCATTTAATTAAATAAATCAAAACTTTATTTAATTAAATCTCCAAATCCATACTTCATCCTTTTTTGATTTAAATAAATCAAATATTTAAGTCATGAAAGTCAAACTCACCTAATCATCATTAAACTAATCTAACCATGAATAAATGCTAATCCTAACCACTTGGATTCTCTAGATTATGCCACTTGCACAAATAAATCAATTTATTGATTTATTAAAATCATCATTTTCACTCAACATGGCATTTATGGGGAATATTCCCTCAAGTTTGAAAAATATGACAAGTTGATTTTTCCCTCCAACATTGCATTTATTTCTCATTTTCTTGTCCCCCTCTCAAAATTTATTGCACAAATTTGAATTTGAAACTCCCTCTCATGGGCACATTTCCCAAATCTTGCACATCCTCAAGCCTATCACCACTTGACAAGTGGCCTCTTCTCATTGGTGGATCTTTAGTCCCACATTCACCCACTTGGCCAATCTCTCATCAAGAAAATCTATAAATGAAGGCCTTAATCTTCATCAATCCATCTACAACTTTTATGCAAAGTCACTCTCTTGGTTTGAGAACTGATTTTTCTCTTCATCATATTGGCATTTGCATCATTTTAAGCTTTGAGCAAGGATTGGGAAAGGGTCATTTGCACATTTGATACCAATCCAATATGGAATAGGTGATTGTCTTGCTTTTGTAATGTCTTCTTGACCTTCTTTTCTGTTATTTGTGACATTTCTTGAGCATAGGCATGTTATTTCATAGAGGTATTTGCAGATTTGCATGTTTAAACTAACCCTTCTAATGAGTGTTTGAGGTTGGTTTCACTTGCAGTTTTTTAGGTACTTAAGGAGCAAACCAAAGACAAATCCTCATTGAAAATTTTGATTACTCAAAGGGGTAGTTGGTTGTAAGTCACTTACTATATTGTTATTGTTAATATTATGTTTCACCTAGGCCTAAGTAGTCACTATGGAATTTTAGATGGCACTAAGGTCACTATTTTTAGTGTATGTCTATAGGAGTCTTAAGTCATGTCTTATAGGGCATAGATGATTTGAAAAAGGTATTAGGTGCAAAAAAAGAAGCAAAAATAAACTTACAAGATTCACTAAGTCTCAGACCATTCATTGAAGGGAAAAGATAAGACTCTTTCTTTTGAAGTTTTAGGGTTAACAAGTCTCAACATGTTTTTTTGTAGAAACATATTGGGGATTTTAAGGGGTTTTTGTTCTGTGTGAAGGTGTTGGCAGTTAGTGTACATTGTATGGGAGGTGATGAGAAGACTACTCTCACATTGCTCAATGCAATGATCCAAATTAAAGGTGATGCTCCTATAAATTCTATTGATTTTATTCTTTATGTTTTAAGCCTTTATTAAAAAAAACTATTCTATTTTAAATTTCTAGCTTTTCCTCTCATGACAAGATTTTAGGTATGTGTATAAAAAGAGATAAGCTAGCACATACAAACTATGTTCTTCTGGTATTGTGCATTTGAAATGCTACTGAGATATCCAAGAAAACTCTAAATGATAACTTTATTGTTATTTTTCTTTGACAACACACAAAAAACAAACATAAACTTTATTGTTATTGTTCTCTGATAGCACACAGAAAACAAACCTCTTTTTAAAAGGTATGAATGTTAACTTGGAAACAGTGGATTTCTAGAACAGTATGAGTGCACCAATTTCCTAGTATTTAGTTTTTTAGATTGTATTGCAAGTTCTTCATTTTTCTTCTTATGTTCTCTAACTATTTTGCATAGATGTTGTGCAAAAGAAGCTTTAAATAATATGGCCTATTTTTAATTGTTTAACCATTTTGTAGATCTTGATTCAATTTTTTGTTGAAAAATGCAGCTTTCCTAGATCTTTAAAAAGAAATTCTATAAAATTGATGAGCTGCACAAAATTCATAAGCAATAATATATAATAGAGTAGAATCTGCATCCATTGCTCAAAGCAAGATGCCTCTATAGACAATTTACAACAACTGTAGACATATGAAAAAATTGAGCTACAACAAACTGCCTTTGTGCCTAAATCTTCAAAGAAATGATCCAGAAATTGAGGGATGATATGTCAAGTGAAAGGGAAACAACACTAAATCCTTTCCAAGAAAAGAATATGAACAAGATTGGCAATTTTGGATTTTCTACAACTAGAGAAAAATATTTGTTAAAAATCAACACTCTAACACAACCTAAATTTACCAAATGATATTATAAAATTGTCCTTAAAGGTGAGCTCTTCATATGGCTTTAGTTTTCTTGCACTTTGATTTGTTCTTGGATAGCTTCTGAGTCTCCATATTTTGATGTGTAGCTTCAAATTCTTCTTCTGTTGGTTCTTCAGGTTGGTCACTAGAACCCCCATATTTTGCTACAAGTGATGAGAACATTGAATCAATTTTTTGTTTCCCATCAGTTTGTCATTGGGATATGAGTGCCATGAGGTCTGCTTCAACAACTCCTTTCCTTTTCCTTGTAGAAACATTGCCACTCATTTATTGAATTCAAGAAGCAAATTATAACTGCTGGCAAGAGTGCAAAAACCTCTTGACTAGCTATGCCTATGAAGCAACTATAGAATAAAGTAGATCAAAGAATACCTGGGAGGACATTTCAGAGGGTTGGGAGGTGCCCATATTTTGTCCACTTCAGCACCCCATTGGTGATATGCTTTCCATTCCTTAACTTCTCCTGACAAGTCCATTAATCATGTACAATGAATAATCAATTACAAGCTAAATCAAGTAAAACATAAATGTCTTCATTTAACAAGTTCAAGATGTCAAAAGGACCTTGCAAAAAGATGACAAATAGTACTGCTATGCCTAAAATCTTATCTGGATTTTTGCACAGGCAGCACATTATGCCAGACAAAACTCCAAACAACTAGATAAGTATAAATAATTCAATATACAATAAAAAATTTGATGTCATTAGGAATAAGATAGAAAGAAAGTAGAAGGTATGTAAAGATAAGGTGGTATGTTAGCATGTGCCCCTCACCTAACATGCTTCTATTTCACAACCCTACTTGCCCACTGTGTAACCTCATGTTGGCTGTGGAGCTCAGAAACAACAATGGACAAAAGTGCTTTGTCCCCTCACTAAAAATCAAAATTGCAACAGAGAATGCACCACCTTGATTCCCTTTGAGGACTCCCAATTAGACCCTTCATCCCTGCTGTCCAATGATTACATAGTAAGTGTTTCTAGGAATATTTGTGGAGGATAGCTTGGCCTCTTGTAGATACCCAATGAAAATAAAAAGGTTCTGTAGAAAGATTTGATATTCCTTTGGAGATCCTGGAAGGGCATCCATCTCATTGAGACCAGATGGTATTGTTGAGCTATCTTTCATCATTTTGCTGTCCAAAGTTTAATTCAATCTACAAGAAAATGTTTAATATCTTTAGAGATGATTTTGCATGCTATCTTGGGGTCTCCACATTGAGTTTTCAGTATTGTTTGGTCATATATGAGAGATATATATATATATATATATATATATATACATATATATATATATATATATATATATATAATATAGGTTCATATACATTGAAAGTCTTTAGAATGATTTTAAGATATGCCACAGGTTCTTTAGAGAAAACAACAAAAGATATTTAAAGAAGCATTACCTTACATTGAAGCTTGTTGGTTGCCATCTTGAGACAGCTCAAAGTGCATGTAAGGAACAAGAGCCCACTGATAAAAAAAATGAAAGAATATGAAAAATAAGTAATCAATCTTATTTGAATCAAGAATACTAGGGTTATATATATTTGTGTGTTAAGCTCATGTTTTTGGATGTTGTACTGAAAGCTTTCTTGTGACTTATATCAAGATTGGCAGCTTTAATCCTCTGAATCTCAGCTCTGCAAAATTCTTACAATCAGATTAGAAAATTATGTCAATACTAAGCCACACACAACATTATGATCTTGTCTCATCTAATGGCAGTTTTTGTAAAAAGGTGGGATTCTTTTTTTTCTTTTGTTTATCTAAGTATCATTTGATTTTATTAAAAATCATTAGATTTTTTTACTTGATAAAGCGATTATAGAAAGATGGCTCTTGTTGCTTTTTCTCTGGAACTACATAATAAAAAAAAAACCATGAAAATCATATAAACTATGTTATTTAAATATATTTGAATTACTAATTTACCAACCTTTGTAAGTACTCGTAGTTGATTCTCTTTTTATATCACTGTCTTAAGAGATCACCTCATAATTGCCATTTGAGGAGTAGTTGGAGTTCTGATTTGTTGATAAATCCATTCTTAATGAAATAGTTTTGAAGAGAATTACACAAAACCAAGGTGATATTGAAAATCAATAGAATAGTAGCTTTTGTTGTGAAATGAGTAGAACACATAGTTGTTGAAAAAACATGCAAAATTTTAAAACATTTTCATGTTTTTGTACCTTGTTTAGGAGTCAAGTATTGGAATTGGATGTGTAAGTCTGGCCCAAAGTGAGAGGATAGGCTTTCATGTTAACCTATAAGAGGCAAGCGCAGTACCCATATTTTATTGTCATCACATTGAATGCACTCTTGCAGGGAAGGTTCACCTGATTACAATTTATTTCTAATCAATCCACTAGCACTCCAAAATCTATTTTGCTCTGATATAAAAATCTGGATAACCTCTACCATTAATGGAAAAGAGTGGCCTTTATAGATTATATCCATGGAAGAAGAAGCTTTACTGCAATTACATCAAATCTATCTACATATTAAACTTTCAATAATCTGATATATCTAGCTAGAAGAATGGCAAGAGTTGCAATAAAGTATATAGATCTAGAGTAACTTATTCATTATCACAAACCTTACAGAATCTCCCCATAAATGAAAATAATTTGTAAATACAAATACCCAATTCTATTAGCCATAGATCTAAAGATATAAATATACAAGTATATTGTTTCTCCTATGGTGTAAGACACAATAGTCATACATCTGAATACAATAACAAATAACATATTGAAAATTTTAAGGGTTATTTCCTTTGATTTAGTAGTAAAGATGGAATATTACTTGATCAAGATTCATAACAGAAGAACCATTATTCATAAAGACATAGGGGACAGTTAGAAATAGGGGTTGTGGTTTGGTGGTTGGTGCTTTGGTTGGATTCCGATTGGTTCAACTCTTGGGTCCTATAGATTGTCTGGTCTCATGGACATAATTACAAAATTTTGTTTCATTCATTTTAGTGATTAAAACAACAAGACATAGGAGTGAAAAAAATGAAAAAAGGTGAAGCAAGGGATGGGATTGGGATTGATTCACGGGTTTTTGAGAGTTACTGAAGAGTATTTTCACTATGAGAGATGATATTTCTGGATAATCATTGCATCAAATCACATAGGTTAAAAAAGAAAAGAAATACTCAGTATTTATCATAAAGTAATTAGCTCATATAACAACAGAGTTATATTTTTAAAAAAACCAATAAATGTTTGAAAGCAACCACAGACACCAAGAGAAGCAGAGTTAAGGTGAGACTTATAAACCTAGAGAAGATTCCTTGTTGAAAAAGAGTGAGAAGACTGAGCTATGCTATCACAGCCATGTACCAAGAAGCAGGACCTAAAACTCCAAAATTCCTCATGTATTCCATGCTTGGCCTATCTGGATTAGACAAATTCATAGATACCACGATTTGGAAGTTTTTCTATATTTCTGACAATGGCAACATGAGCAAGTATTGACCACTCTAATCTGAGAAACATAAACTGCTTTTGGATGAGCCGAGTCTCTATAAATGTGCCACAAAGGACCCAGGGGCTCAGCCTGAAATTGCTATTTGGAATCAGAAGCTTCTATGGGGGCACCTATAATCTCCTCATGGAAACTTTGATATGTTTTAATAATCATAACACCAAAAATTGGTAGGTGTTATTTCACGGGGGTTCCATTTTTAGCAACCAAGATAAACAGTTGTTGGTGATTCTTGGTTGAGCCTGTGTCCAGCCATATATCTACAAGGTGGCATCCATTACCTTATCTTTTTTCCACTTGCTCTGCCAAGTATTACCTTGCACAAGCTTTTAAAAAAATTGCAGGATTCTATAGGTGAAACTTTTTCTTCCACTTTAAAAATACCATTCAACTTCTTTGCTTTTGATAATGCCAAGTTTTCTTCTTGTTTAACCCTCTTTATTCCATATGATCTATTTTTCAACATCTTGATGTCTTCCTTCCTCTTGATATTGTAGGCCAAAAAAAACATAGTTCCATACCATCACCACTTCCCTCTTACATAACTATTAAAAAACTAAAGCAACAAATAAATGTTGTAGTCTGTAGACATTCCAAATTCCACCATGAAGAGAATTGGCACACAAAAGGTGATGTATGTGAATTGGTAACCTATCATAGCTACAATCTTAAACATAGAAGGGTGTGAACTTTAAATAACCTTCCTAATTCCATTGGCAACCTGTCACAACTGCAACACTTGAACATGGTAAGGTGTATAGATTTAAATAACCTCCCTCATTCCATTGGCAACCTGTCACAGCTGTAGGACTTGAACATAGAAATGTGTACAAGTTTAAATAACCCCCCTAATTCTATTGGCAACCTATCATAGCTGCAACACTTGAACATAGAAGACTATAGAGGTTTAAATAACCTTCTTGATTCCATTGGCAACCTGTCACATCTGCAACACTTGAAAATAGAAAGTTGCAGAGGTTTAAATAACCTCCCCAATTCCATTGTCAACCTCTCACAGCTCCAACACTTGAATATAATAGGAAATTTTAAAGGTTTAAATGACCTCCTTGATTATATTGACAATCTATCACAATTGCAACACTTAAAATAAAATATTGTCACAGTTTAAGTAACCTCCTTGATTTCATCAAAAAAACCCTATTTCTTAATTCATCTTTGAATTATGGATCATGGTCTTAGTGTAATTGGGGGCATGGCTATCATTTCATCTACCTTGTTAGTACAATTTGAATAATATTGTCTTCAAAATTTGTTCTGTAGGCATCTGCAAAAAAAATTAAGGATTTTCTACCATTTTTGCAACGAACAAGAAGGTTATCAGCCATAGTTGTTTTGTCTTAAATGGACATCGTTTTAAATTAGTAATTCCAAAGGAGACTTGTACTATTGCATTTTCATTTGTGGGTGCAAGATGCCCAGGTCGTGGTGACCCATATGCAGATGAAGCGATAACATTCATGCGCAGGAAAATACTACAACGTGATGTTGAGGTATGTGGGTTTTAGAAAGAAAATTTATAATTACATTGGGAATTGGTTCAATTGTTTGGAACCATTTGTTAGTCAATTGCTATAATTTGTGAGGGAAGCAATGTGAATTTTAGTCACTTAAAACCTTTTTATATTGAGAAAATTATTATGATAGATTGTTTTTTTTATGGTTCTTTTATTTATAGTGATCAAAGTAAATTTAAGTTTTGCAATCTGCACAAAAATGATAAATACAATGCTCATCGAATATTAGACTTGATGTTCTCAAATGGAAGATAGAGGTTGAGATAGTTGGTAGGGTTGGAACATATTTGGGATCCCTATAGGAGTCTAAAACAAACATGGCAATAGCATTGTTGGAGGCTGGTCTTGCCAAGCTACATCCATCTTTTAGTGCTGAAAGGACAGTTGATTGCCACCTTCTTGCTCAATCTGAAGAAAATGCATGAAAGCAATGTTTTAAGGTTTGGATTTTCACCCCCTCGTTTGTTTACTTATCTATTAGATTTGTTTTAAGAGATAGACCAGCTTGGGCTCTGATCTAAAATCTTCCAGGTTTTGATGTGAATTTCAACAATGAGCCACTATTCCTTAACAGATTCAGTAGTTTAGGTTTTCATATAATAGAGTGATATATTTACTGATATTCAATAAAGAGAAAATATCAAAAATTAAATAGAAAAAAAAAATTGAGTTCTAAAAAAATTGAGAAAATTACATATTATATTATTTAAGGGACATAATCTATCTAACCCCACTACCATCCTTCTAGAACATTCTCCAATTTTCCATTTAAACTCTATTTCCCATGAAATTATTTTCATTTCCCTCACATTCGTTGTATATTGTTCACTTCTAATCCTAGCAGCTGCACACGACATATCAAAAGGTTAAAGTTTGAAATGATGATAGGCATCCAGCTTGGTCAAACACCACCTAACTGCGACTGTGGATATGTGGAGGGAGTTTAAAATTACCTTTGAGTTTGAATTGGATTGGAAAGGAACTTATGTAAAATATGAGGATGTGAATTGACTGTTTATATGTACATTTAACACTCTAGTTTCACCTTTAATATGCTTTAGTTGTATAGTGACACTCTTTTTGAGCAATTATTTTGAGAAGATGTTGGTTAGAATATAGTTTGATCAATTAGTTAGGAAATTTATTATCTCCTATTGAAGAGTATAGTTTTTTATTTTAATGTATGGTATTGTCTTTGTATTGTTTTTGTTTCCAAACATTAGTTTGCAAGCTACTATTTTATAACAGTTAACTTATTTAGGTCATGCATTGACTGCTTTGCGCAAGCGATAGGATGCAGAGAAAGCTTGGAAGGAAGGGTATGGATATGCACTAGGCCAATCTGTGGATCTAGAGCAACTGCTTGATTTGCAAGAATTACTAGATGATTTAAAAATTGATTTGTCAGTGGTCAAGGATAGTGAAAATGCAAAGTCCCCAAATTCAACATTGACTTCTTCCAACTCAAATTGTACAAGCCCTTTCAAAACTGTTGAGAAGGAAAATCTTGCCAAGAAGGAAAACATTACTGAGAAGGAAAAACCTGTTGAGAAGAAAAAACCTCCATAGAAAGAGGATGTAGGCTCTCAAGTTCCCCAAAAAACTTGATCAATAAGCTTGGATCTTCGATTAACAAGAGGAATAGCCCAGGTTTTTCCCTACCATGCACTTGAGTCTTATTCCTAAATGCTATGTTTGTGGTGTACCATCAAGGGATACTTTTTCCTTGTTTCACATAATGTGGCATATGACATATCAAACACACTTTTTCCATGTCTAGCATGATGTGACATATCTGATACATGAAGCATGCAGATTTTGAGGGATAATCCAATGTCGGTTGAGGCACTAATTGGAAGAGGAACTGCATATGTGTTTCAAAGAAAGCTTGAAATTGCAATTTCAGATTTTTCTAAGGTTGAAAACTAAACATTACATACTATCATTCAGTTGAGTATTTTCATTTTATCACTCCATTCACTGATTTGAATTTTTTTCCTTGCCTTGGAAAGGCAATACAATCAAATCCTTCAATTGGAGAGGTGTGGAAATAGTACTCTACCATGGACCAAAAGGGTAATATTGATACAGAGTCATAGACCCAAGTAACAATTACCAATTGAGTAGGAGAATGTATGTGGCTTTCTACGTAGACAACTTTGTAGCACACTCTCCAATTGTGTAGGGTGCAACTATTAATGTATGGGGAAGTTACATTGATCATTGTAACTTACATTTTGTAACTTACCTTAACTAGATATAATTATTTTGTGTCATTACATAATCAAAAGTAATAAATGCCAATGTTGACATATATTTCTAAGGATTATATTATATCTAATACCCTCCTTGATAACTAAACTAGAAACAACCCCAAGTTTATTTTGAAATTTAACAAACAAAATAAAAACAAGAGATTTGGTCATTAGATCAGAAGATTGCTCTGAAGATGTGTAGTAGAAGAGAGAAGTGTCTCCAATATCAACCAAATTTCAAAGGTAGCAATATATCCAATGTACTTGGTGTGAGCATGATAAACTAATTTCTTCATCAACTTCAAACACTTTGATTGTCATAGAAAGGTGGAGTGTTTGAGGAAGTTGGAGATCACACAAAATTCAACATAGCGACTTTACTTTACAATAGGGATTGAAAACTTCTTTGGGTTTGGATTCATTGGAAGATAAAGCTACAATGCATTGAAGCTTACTTTGCTATGAAATGACCACTAAACCTAAAGAGAGAATGTAGCCAGTACTTAATCTTTAAGTATCAAATGATGCGGTGCAATCAAAGCCCATATAGATTTTCAACATAAAACCTATTGTTCTCTAATAGATAATGCCATAGTCAAGAGTACCTTTTACATATTGCAACACATGTTTTGCAGCCTTCTAATGAACAAGCTTGGGTTGTGCCAGAAAATGAAAGAGATAAACAACAACAAAACAAATATCCAATTTATGGATGTAAAATCAATTAGACTATCCATCGATTGTTTTTAAAGTGAGTCATTGCTAGCAATATCTTCAAGGCATTCTGTCAAAAAATTCACATGCTTTCTCTATGCTTCCACATTTTGCATACATGTCAACCAAAGCATTTCCAACTATAATATTAGACAAAACCCCCCTTCTATTATACTTTGATGGATGTCCATATCCTATTCCAAAGCTTCCATTTTGGAACAGGCAGAGAGGATGCTGGAAAAGGTTGCAGAGTCTGGCTTTAAACATGAAAATTGCATTTTCTTGAAAGTTTTTGAAGCCTTTTCAACAGATCTAATTTGTGTATATTCTGCAATTATTGCAGTCCATGAGACCACATTTCTTTGAGGCATTTTGTTTAACACTTCAAGTTCCTTATCTATGATCCCACATTTAGCATACATGTCTACAAGAGCAGTTGCAACTACAATATCTAACAAAATTCCTCTATCCTTTATGCTTTGATGGATGTCCATTCCCTATTCCAAGGCTCCCAATTTGGCACCTAGAACCCAATCTGAAATTGATTCCATTGACAACCTATTATAGCTGCAACACTTGAATATAATAGAGTGTGGAGGTTTAAATAAGCTCCCTGATTCCATTGGCAAGCTGTCACAGCTGCAACACTTAAGCATAGAAGGGTGTAAAAGTTTAAATAACCACCTTGATTCTATTGGCAACCTATTGGAACAATATTGCTCTATTTTGTCTCTCTTTCCCCTTCCTCCATGGGCTGCTCTCAACATGAGGATTTTCTTCCATCGGCTCTAATATAAAAGGACTTTGCATATACTATTTTCTCAAGGGTTTCTCCCCCATGTCAGTTTTTTAGTTTATTTTTTTGGATTTGGTAAGCATAATTTATGCACTTTTTGAGTTCCATTGAGCTACTTTGGTTATTTTTGAAAATGAATATAATTTTTTTTTTTTAATAAAGTGTACATTGTAAAGAAGAAACTAGTTTTACCTTTCTCTTGTCTTGTACTGCTAGTTGATTACATTTATTTAATATTAGATATTTCATTCTGATATATGCAAAAGTTGTTCCTAATGAGAGTAAATGATTCAAATGGTGTGTTTCAACCTTTCAGATTGTAAAACCATTTATAAACATGATAAGTATCATGGAAGATTAGATTAAAGAACTATAAATAAGGAAGGAAGACTTGTAATCATAACTCCTAATGAAAGCTTTCTAAATTATGTTCAGTCATAGCTCTTAGGGAAAAAAATTGCATAGATTTCAAATCTGCAAATGAAATTTCTTGTTAGCTTTCCTAATTATATTCAAAATTATCCTTACAATGAATTTTAAAAATTGTGACAAATACATTTTAAGAAAATTCTAAAGGAAAACACCTAGGAAGAACAATATACAAAAATTGTCAAATGGGGTATGTATGTTGCCTCAGCTTCATCATCTTAGTATAATTACTTTTCAAAGTCCTAAAAGGGCATTTTTGCAACTTGGTATATGTTGGTGTCGCTTAATAGGTTTCTTACTTAGAAATTAGGCATTTACTCAAGTTTGATTCTTAGTTGTAATATGCAATAAAGAATACCTTTGATTATGTCAATGATCTTATGCATTTTTTCATTCAGGCAGAAAGAGATTCTTGAATTTAGTTGTTTATATTATAAATATTATGTTTGATGAGTTTTTAATATCTATTTTACATCTATTTTTTGAGACGAGGATGAATTTCTTTGGAGATGAGGATTTTTTGATAATTTTATGACAATAGATAAGTTGAATTTTGGTATTTTACCTAATTTCAATGCTTTATAATTATTATATCTACCTCAGGCATGAACTTGGGGATTCTCTATAAAAGATCTGAGTGAAATTCCAATTTTATTTCTCTCTTCAATCTGCTTTCAGTGTTTTCTACTAAGGAGGTGGAGTTACTTAAAATTATGATCTGAGTGAAATTCTAGTTTTATGTGTTAATGTATTATCGTAGATTTTTTTCTAGGGTCCATGTTCAATAAAATCAACAACATTCGTTTTCATATCTATTGTCATTTACTTTGGCCAATGTCTTCCATATGCTTTGATTTCCTTGTTTGTATGGAAGTTTATAGTCATTTATTATTGTTTTCAAAATTATAAAAAAAATTAAAAAGGTGAATATAAATGTGGGCACGTGTACTCAATTCATATTTCTCTTTGTAATTTTTCTTAGGGTTAGTGTTTTTTTAATTGATACATTTTTTTTGTAGCTTTGCTTCAACATGCATGCTGGGCTATCTATTCATTTTGTTTTTCTTACACTTTAATTTTGTGCTACATTTTTTCTTCCTTGTATTTTGTTGTGATCTTGTTCATGGTGGTAGAAAAAACAAATGCAGAGAAGAGAAGGCAACAACTGAGGAATAAGAAAGGAAAAATACTTCTTCTTTCGGGTAATCTACTTACTTTTTTTATGAGCTCTTGAACAAAGTTTGGTGTAAAAAATAGTTAATGCTTAGAAAAGCTTGTTAGATGGTTTATGTTTTTTTTCATATCTTTTCCATTTTGTGCTAAACAAGGCATAGGGGTTTGAGGTTCTTTTCTCCCTCTGAATTTCTTATTTTTAAGCGGTCATGGACTCTTGATATTTTTTTCCCATTTTTCTTGAGTCTGATATGTTTCGATATGTTCTTCTTGAGAAAAGAAGAAATAAATTATATTAATACTTCTATTATTTGTTTCATTTTTGTCATTTGATGAAATGCATTTTCTCACAATTATTGATATGTCTTTTTGTTCTTTGCAACCCAATCCTCTTCAGAACATGGGTGGCCATATTTTCCAAATATGATTAGATGATGTTGGCATAACAATAGATGGGGAGCTCTTTATGGCTTGCAATTAATGTGTGTGTCCAGTATGTAGGTCAATCACTTTCTTATTTCAAATCTGATCTCAATGTCACAACTGTAGAATTCTCATCTAAGTTTTCATGTCCACTCTCTCCAATCTGCACTTTCAACATGACTGTCCACTCTCTGTATTAGGTAACCTTTTACCCATGCTATTAAGAACTTCATAGATTCTAAACTACTTAATTTTTTTATTTTTTTCCTTATAAACGTCATGCAGGAACCCTTCTTCAAAATATTCTCAAGCAATATAGGAGCGGACATTGTTGGGAAGTGAAGGGCTTACTTTAGATGAATAGGTAAAATTATTTGGAAATATTATTTTATTATTCTTTTTTAGTTCATATTTTACTTTTATCACTGTAATATCAACTCTGAAACACTCAGAGAAGTAGTTGCATCTAGATCCAGAGATGTATTTGTTGCATTTGATATCAGTAGAAAAGATATCAAGGTTTCAACTTCTGATTTCATCAAATAATTAGCTGCATAATGCATGTTAAGACTCAACATCATAGCTTAGCTATGCGTAGCATGGTGATATCACTACTCTTTTTTCCTATTTTCCATTCGGTTCTTTAAATAAATGATGCAAATGGATTTACTTGTTAAATATAATATTGTTTGCCTACAAGAAAAAATTGCTTTCACCCTATTGGTTATCTTAGAGGAAGAATTCAACTCCCTCTAGAATCATATCAAAATCTTGAAAGACTATGCTCTACTCAAGATGATTTGGAAATCCTATTGTTCATCAATAATAAAGTACAAGACTTAGTGGATTGTTACAATGAAAGGTTATCATCCTTTGAGAGGACTAGACATAGGCATGCAAGAAGAAGAAAGTTCCCACTCTAAAGAAGAATTGTCCACTCCAGACAATTGAGTCAACTCATTGTTAAGCTACCTTTCCATGCTCGAAAGAGTTATGCCGGTAGCTGGTTATATTCCACTAGATTTTAGGGATATGGTTGGTCATAATAGTCAATCAATTTGCTCCATCTTATGATGTGTGTGTTGCTCATGATTGTATGAATGATTTTATAAACTATAAATAAAAAAATAGTTATTGACATTAACTTTCTGAATTCGGATTACAACCCATTATTTTCTTTGATATCTTATAACTTGATATATATATATATTTGCATTAATTTTTTTATTGCAAATGACCTTTATTTAGCACGATGTTGAATCAATCTTTTAATTCTGGCATGTTGTAGCTTGTTCGTATATGTAATATTTTTATTTGCTTTTATGCTTTAGTTCAAGTTTAATATTATGTTAGTTTTGCATATAAAATTTATGGTATTTAATAAATTATTCATTTCATGACTATATTTACTACCAATTAATGGAAACCAGTAAATAAAAATAACTAAATTAATGATTAAACATATGATTAAATGACTAAATATATGACTAAATTAATGAATATATGACTAAATTAATGACTAAATATATGATTAAAGTAATGACTAAATATATGACTAAATAAATGACTACGATGACAAAATAAATGACTAGTTAACAACAATAAATGACTATATATGACTAAATTAATGACTAAATATATGACTAAATAAATCAGTACCATGACTAAATAAATGACTAGTTAACAACAATCAATGACTAAATTAACAACTAAATCAATGACTAAATCAATGACCAAATCAATGACCAAATCAATGACTAAATTAATGACCAGATAAATGACTAGAATAGTTTAGTCATAAATTTGGTCGTGTTATAAATGACCGGCAATAAACTACTAATGATCACGTGACCAAAATTAGTCATTTATAAGCAATTTTAGTAGTTTATTTAGTCATATATTGTTGTTTTTGTACTAGTGGAGGAAAAGGATGACATGGAAGGTGATATGACTTGGGTATAAGTTTTAATCATGGCTTGGATTTTTTTTAGGATAATAATGGATTAGGAAAGAAATATTTTGATGTGGATTATGGCGGGTGGTTATGATAATGATTAGGACCACTATTTTTCAAGGATATTGTGATATTACATGGATTACCAAAGAGTATAGTTTCATACAGAGACACCAAGTTCATTGGATACTTTTGGAGAACATTGTGGAAGAAGATGAAGACAAATTTGAAGTTCAATTCAACATACCATCCACAACTAGACAGACAAAGGTTGTAAACACAATTTTGCATAACATGCTAAGATGTTTAGTGATAGGATTACATCCCAAAGGAGTTGAAAAGCTAAGAGACATCATTATGGAGACAAAGAGGATTGAAAAAGTAGAAGAGTTTACAAATTTTATGAAGACATTGTATAATCAAGTACAAAAGCATTTGGAAGACATGAACAATAAGTACAATGATAAGGAAAATGAGAAAAGGAGAAATAAGGTTTTTTTTGTTGGAGATGAAGTTATGGTATATCTAAGGAAGGAGATATTTCCAACTTGAATATATAATAAGTTGAAGATGAAGAAGTTTGCACCATGTATGATTCTAAGGAAGATTGACTCATCAAATGCATATGAAGTGGAGTTATCAATGACACTTGGTATATAACCTATTTTTAATGTCGTAGGAATCTATGATTTTTGTGAAGTATGGTTAAGTGGTAGTGACAAAGAAGTTGATTTGAAGGAATAGTTGCCATTTCAACCACTAGAGGAGATTGAGAAAATTTTGGATACCAAAACTAGAAGAAGTACTAGGAACAATCAATACTAAGAATATTTGGTAAAATGGAAAGACAAACCAATGGAGGATTCATCATGGATTTCTCAAGCTAAATTTGACCATCTTGGTTTTCCTCTAGGACCTGAAAAGTGAGGTACAAATCACTTTTCTTTGAACCTTGGTTGTTTGATTTAGGAGCATCCCTAGTTATAAAGCGTTCTTGTATAAACCAAAACCTTTTTTTTCTTGAATTTCATTCAATTCTAGTTTCAGGAGATCATTCTACATTTCACTATAGGAAAATTTCTTAGCTCATGGAGAAAGATATAGAATCAACACAAATCCATCTACACCATATTCAAATTGTAGATCATTTTCATTTTCTTTCAGAAATTTATTGATCTCAAATTTTCAATTTAATTTGCAGTCAGAGCATTTGGGGACTAACTTGGTCCAAAATTCTTAGTGCGGACCTATTCTAGAACATGCAAAGCATAATGGATTATCTTACAAGCATTTTGGGTCTAAGGAGGTCTTTCTTGGAGATCATCTAGTCATTCCATTTTATGAAGGATTATCTTTCATGTTTTGAGGCCAACATACATACTTGATCATTAATCGGGTTTTATGAACCTTTGAGGTTGATGTAGACCTTTTTTGGAGCTTGGGAAGCATATTTATAGTCATTTTTAGTTCATTAGAGTCATTCATTCAACTAGAGATGTTTTAGGATTCAAGATTTTTGATCTACCCTATTGAGGAACTGTAATAAGGAATTTCACCAATTGTAATGTTGAAGCCCATGTGGTAGGATTGTGAGCCTTGAATATTCACCCATGAGGCGTATGATGTGTGTAAGATTTCCAATTCAATAAATATCATTATTTCTAAAACATTTGTTTATGTTATTTTTTATCTATTAAACTCTAAGCTATATGATAGGGCAGTTCTTTCAGGGCTCCCCATCCATGATTGCACCACGATGATGGGAAATTTCTTATTATTTCCCATTTTATTTTTATTTTTCTGCTACTATCTGTGGAGATAAAAAAGAATTGTGTTATCACACATGTGGTTCTTGCAAGCACCGTCTAAGTACGATATACTTTATTACTATGCCTCTCAACAAGGTTGTGAATAATTTAAACTTTTCAAATGGTTATTTCATGAGATCAATAGGAAAAATGTTCATATTAGAGGTGCTTCTAGCAAGGCTGAGGACCATTTGGTCCAAAGCCAAATTGATAATTTAATGGATGGCCTCAATACTATTGATAATAATATGATAGAGGAAATTGTCAATCTAAAACAAAGTATGGAGGGAAGAATGTTATCCCTTGAGGATAAAATTGATAAGATATGGAATGTTGTTATGAAGAGTGGAGAAGCCCCTAAAGTATTGAATATGTTGGATGTTGTGAAGGCCATTTCCTCTATGACTATTGTTAAAAAGAGAAAGGAAAATGTGTCTGTTGATGTTATTGTTGTTGAGGGTAAGTTGTTGGTTGAGGATTATGTTATTAATAAGGGTGTTGCTAAAGGTTTTGTTTTGAGTAGTGAGGTAAATACTGGGGGGCTTGGGGTTAGTACTAGAAATAGATTGAAAAATTAGGATGGGGCCTTAGGTATTGAGGTTTTTGATACTGGGGCTAAGGGGTGACATTGGGATGATGGTTAACTAATGTTGTTTCCTTTTTTATCAGCTGTCCTTTTTTGTAAAGGGTTTTGGGCCCCTTCAAAACCTGTATTTTACCTCTAATAAAAACAAGGTTGTAAATAGTAAGTACATTTGACTATTTTTTACTTTTATCCTTGATCTCATTTGCTACGTTTGAATTGTGAACCCCTTGGTCACCCTGTTTCTTCCTACACTCACTAGCATAATAAAATTGAATATTTCTTTTGTCATACCTTTGATTGGAACTACTATTCTTCCAGTCTTGGTAGGATGGTTGTGAGCTACTTGGCTCCTATTGACTATTTGAATCTCCTCTTTCAAAGTTACTCCTTCCTCTATCTCTTTGACCTCTACCTTTATTGTTTATTCTTCTTTCCTTTCCTTTTACATTGATCTAAGTGTCAAAGGATTTATCTAGGGAAAGACAAAATCTTCTCAACAATTTCTCATGGATTAATATTGCACCTATCAACTTGTTAGGAAAATGTGTCTCAACCTTGTAATTACATAAGTTACTAATGATACATAAGGTATTGTTCATCTAACGATGATTGGAGGTGCATGCAATCTCCCCCTATGAGGGGTCTAGAGGGATCACCCCCCCAACTGGGGGTACAAGAATAGCATGCCCTGATAGGGGCTCAAGGGCAGTTCCCCTGAAACCTAAATTTTATTTATATTTTATTATTGTAAATCTAGACTATTCATTATTATGTCTTAGATCTTACAGTCGACATTTTATTAGCTTAACTTTCCATCTGCTACTCAACCAAATCATAGAGGAGAAAAGTGAAAATTCTTACCACCTCCACCAAGAGCTCACTAGCTAATGGAGGAGAAAAGAGGACTCAAGTCCCTACTGCAATGGTTTGTTCCACACTTTCTCTATGGAGTTGATGGAGTGTTTTTGCTGGTGCTATGGAGTGCCAAAGCGCTACTAAGAATTCTTGGGAATGCAAGAAGTGAGTGCTAGAGGATGCAATAGCTTGTGAATAGATGAAATGGAATGAGAATGAATCAATTTGAAGGAGGAATGAGAAAGGACAAGAAGTTTTTGGGTCAGTTGGTTGAAGAGGGACATTACAATTTGATCCCAATGGGAAGTGTAACACCTTTGCCAACTTCAAATGTAGGAATCCATGGGGATGTAAGCACGCTCCATGGACATCTGCGCACTGCATGGGAATCCCTGATAGTTATTCTTCTACCGACACAAAAAATAGATGCCAAGCAGAATGAAGGCAGCAAGACGATATGAAATTTCAAATTCGGATTTGGCTTTCAAAGGTGAGGAAGTGTAAAGAGGAATTCA
The DNA here is from genome assembly GCA_007258455.2 of Sequoia sempervirens. Taxonomy (NCBI): domain Eukaryota; kingdom Viridiplantae; phylum Streptophyta; class Pinopsida; order Cupressales; family Cupressaceae; genus Sequoia; species Sequoia sempervirens. The sequence goes on along the minus strand of VDFB02069803.1, from coordinate 1,790 downwards.
TGTAAGGGGTTTAGATTCACTCCTATACATTCCCCCCCCACTTTAGAAAGCACAAATATTCATGATTGCTTTGGTAAATTAGATCAGAGAGTGAATAGGATTAGAAATGTAGACCTAAACTGTCAAGGAAGCAGACTGTAATCTAGCGAGCTTGAGAGTGCAAGGCAAGTAAAGGAATTCTTAGCCCCGTAGAACTATGAAGCTAAAGAATGAAAGCATCTTATTTTCCCATAGACCTGCAAGGAGGAAACTCCAAGATCGCTCACATGAAGGAAGCCCCGTTGAATTCTAAACAAGTAAAAGTTTATCTTATACTGATTCAACCCCCCTCCCCAGCCCCCCACTCTCAATATAAGTGTGTGCCCTTCAAGTAGAATGGGGGTTCAAATCTTTAAAGCCTCCCACAAATCATTGAGAAAAATAGCTTAGAGTAAAATGCCATAATTAATCTTATTTTGTGGAATATAAATTTTTCCATTTTAAAATTCATTAATTCAAGAAAATGCATAGAGAGGAGGTGGAAAATTACTTTTGGAGTGAAATGAGTATTGCTTGGCTGATTAGAATGTTCCACTCTATGTTGCATGTTACTAACTAATACATCATCTAAACCTCCTCAACATGTTGTCATTCCATGTTATCTTTGTGTAATGTCAAAAATTGCATACCCTTGCAATTTCACGCTATCTTCTACACCTGCTTTGGTGTTCTTATCCTTGTCCCTCCTAGTGCCAAAAGGTTTAGCACTTTTTTGTTGTTTCTCCTTTTCTTTGTGTTCAAAGTGTCTTATTTATGTTGTCCCTAGAGTGTTAGACCTTTTTCTATCCTAAATTGTCCAAACACTAGCACTTACCATAGATATCCATGTGGCATGTTATCACCTCATGTCAATTTGTAAATTTGTAGCCATTTTTTGGTGTTTGTTTCCTCTACCATTTTTCGAGTTGCTAGTCACCATCCTAAGAATAATCTAAAGGGCTACCCACCCTTTGTCTCCCCTTCTTTGACTAATTTTCAAATATTTCAATCTATCAATTCTCAATTGCATTCTAGCTTTCTATCTTGAACTATTGAATCTTTCTCCATCGTTACAACACTTTTGAATCTCTCTACCCACACTATCATTCTATGTGAAGATTATCCAATATTTCAAAAATTCATGGAAGTGTTGTACCAATTTCACAACCAAAATTTGATTCTCCTTTGTTTTCTCTGAGCTCTATGAGGTTATTTTCTTTGTTATTTGTATTGTTAAATATTTTGTCTGGTTGTATTTGACATCTAAGATCACTTTTTTCATTCAATAGAACTATTATTCTTGTTCCCTTGCATCTCTTACAACATCGTTATTTTGCTTGTATTTCATTTAGCATTCTATTATCAACATTATTCAAAATAGATTTGTTGTGGAGGTTGAAAAACCTATCCAAGGATTTGACCTAAAGGCAAGATCCTCACAACCACCAAAAATATTTTCTTGTCTTCTTTAAGCAACATGCTATTATCTATAGGAAGATATTCAACCTTCTATGAACTTGGTGATATCCTTACCTCTTGTCTCTTTACAATTTTTTCAATTTCTTTGTAGTGGATTAGTTTAAATTCTTGTTATTTTGTTCTTCTCATCACTAGTGATTTACTAGTATTTTTCCCATTTCATTCTTGTGTTAAAAAATCACATTTTTCAACATATATTTGCATTCTAGACATTTCTAAAATATGGGACTACAATGTGTTGCACAAACATCCACACTAAGCATTGACATCTAATCCAATGAACTCCAAATTTA
>VDFB02069801.1:0-12253 GCA_007258455.2 Sequoia sempervirens | reverse complement strand
CTCTATAATGAATGGCTCATAAGGCACAACATTTGCTAAAGGTTTTGCAAATGGGGTTGTAAGCTAAGTGGGCTTAACCTTGGGGAAAACTCCATGGTTAAGCGTGCTTGAGTTGGAGTAGTACTGGATGGGTGACCTCTAGAAGGCCCAATGCTTCACCTCTGTGAGCATCACCTAGATGCAATGAGTGCTAAGTGGACCATTCGATATCATGAGAGATGGGTTCTTGTTGAACCACTACTCATGAAACATGTGTCAATGAGTTTGACTCGAAACTACACGGTTGAATCCTGATAGCAATATCATAATTTGACACGCCGTGGAAAAAAAATACCTCCTACTTATCAATTGATGAGCTAAAAGGGCTCTATTGGTGAATGGTTCATAAGGCACAACATTTGCCAAAGGTTTGCAAATGGGGTAACAACTCAAGCCGGCTTAACCTTGAGAAAACTCCTTGGTTAAGCTGAGTCGAGCAAGATGGGATGGGTGACCTCCCGGGACGGACCAATGCTTCACCTCTGTGAGCATCACCTAGATGCAATGAGTGCTAAGTGGACCATTCGATATCATGAGAGATGGGTTCTTGTGAACCACTACTCATGAAACATGTGTCAATGAGTTTGACTCGAAACTACACGGTTGAATCCTGAAAGCAATATCACAATAACCCTAACTCTAATCCTATCCCTATCCCTACCCCTAACCCTAATCCCTGTTCATGATGATAAACCTATTCGTGATGATAACCCCAACCCTAACACTAACCCTAACCCTAATCCTAACCCTAACCCTAACACTAACCCTAACCCTAAGCGTAACCAAAGATTTATTTTAGAAAAGTAATTAAACCCTAAACCTAACCTTAATTGAATTGTAAGCCTAACTGTGATGATAACCCTATTTGAAGCTCAACCCTAATCCTAACACAAACCCCAAGCTTTATTGTAAAACCATAACCCTAACCCTAAACCCAAGCTTATTGTAGAACCCTAACCCTAACCTTAATTATATTCAAACCCTAAATTTGACCTTAATTGTACCCTAACCCTATTCATGATGATAACCCCAACCTTAATCTCAATTTTAACTCTAACCCTAACCAAATTACTATATTTTATCATTTATAAACCTATCCCTAACCATAACCATAACCATAACCCTAACCCTAACCCTAACCCTAATCCTATCCCTAACCCTAACCCTAACCCTAATCCCTATTCATGATGATAAACCTATTCGCGGTGATAACTCCAACCCTAACACTAACCCTAACCCTAATCCTAACCCTAACCCTAACCCTAACACTAACCCTAACCCTAAGCGTAACCAAAGATTTATTTTAGAATTGTAATTAAACCCTAAACCTAACCTTAATTGAATTGTAAGCCTAACCGTGATGATAACCCTATTTGAAGCTCAACCCTAATCCTAACACAAACCCTAAGCTTTATTGTAAAACCCTAACCCTAACCCTAAACCCAAGCTTTATTGTAGAACCCTAACCCTAACCCATATTGAACACTAATCAAATCCTCACCCTAACCTTAAGTAAACACTAACCCTAATTAAATTGTAACCCTAACCCTAACGCTAACCTTAATTGTATTCAAACCCTAAATTTGACCTTAATTGTACCCTAACCCTATTCATGATGATAACCCCAACCTTAATCCCAATTTTAACTCTAACCCTAATCAAATTACTATATTTTATCATTTATAAACCTATCCCTAACCATAACCCTAACCATAACCCTAACCATAACCATAACCATAACCCTAACCCTAATCCTAACCCTAACCCTAACCCTAATCCATATTAGTGATGATAAACCCAACCCTAACACTAACCCTAACCCTAACCAAAGATTTATTTAGAATTCTAATTAAACCCTAAACCTAACCTTAATTGAATTGTAAGCCTAACCCTAATGATAACCCTATTTGAAGCTCAACCCTAATCCTAACCCAAACCCCAAGCTTTATTGTAAAACCATAATCTTATCCCTAATTAAACTCTAACAATAAATATTTAAAAAAGATCATTTTCTTTTCATTACTGAATATTTTATTTCAATTCTATTTTAAAATTTGAAAACTTATTTTTATATGCAATTGTAAATTTTAGGAAATTTCTTTCATTTAACATTATTTTTGAATATATTATTTTTATAAATATTTATTATTTTGATTGGAAAAACATTACTTAAATAAATCTATATAAAAAACGTCCAAGATATCCTTGTTTTAAAAAGATCTTCAATATTTTTTAATTTTAAGTCTATTAATTTAGAAACTTACTTTTATATGAAATAATAAATTTACAATATTTCTTTTATAATTGATTTTATAAATTTTAGAAACTTTATTCTTTTGTGAAAGAGTTTGAACATTTTCAAACCTAATCTTTTTCATTTTAATAAAAATATCTACCACTAAAATTTTAGACATAAATCTATGTCATTTAAAGAACACTTATATGGATAGTAATTATTTAAGTACTTCCCCTAAATTCATTATGTAGCTGTGTAAAATAAAAAGAACAATTTTTTTTCATTACTTTAGAGTTGTATTTTCAATAAATCTATATAAAAAATTAGAAACTTACTTTTAAAAAGATTACTTAAATAAATCTATATAAAAAATTAGAAACTTACTTTTTAATGAAATAGTAAATTTACAATATTTCTTTTATACAATCTGATAAATTTTAAAAACTCTATTTTTTAAAAAAAAGTTTGAGCTTTTTTAGAACAAAATATTTATCATTTTAATAAAAAAATATCTATCACTAAAACTTTAGACATAAATTTATATGTCATTTAAAGAACACTTATATCAATATTAATTTTCTAGATACTTCAAAATAAATTGATTGAAATATTTCACAATAAAATCCAATCAATTTTATAACTATTGAAATAGTTTTTCAAAAGAATCTAATTTTATTCCCCTTAGTATCTATTCCAAATCTCCAAATTAATTATAAAAAATTTCCTTAAAAGAATACATTTAAATTCAATAAAATGGAAATTGCATTTTTAAAGCAAAAACCACAAAAGAAATATTTGAACAATTTTCCCAAAAATATTTTAACATTGTGTACACTTTTATAATGCTAAAAACACAATTAATTATTTCCAGAAAGCACTGCCTAAAAAAATTACTATAACCCTAACCGTTATCATTAGTGCCCTCCTCCAGGTTTGATGTAAGGAAGTGATTTCCCAAAATTTATGAAGTATTCTACACACACGGTACTGATGGTCTTTTTATTTTTTTAAAGTCTCCCTTATTTCCATCAAATTTTTGTGTGATGAGAGTCTACAATTACTTTCAAAACATAAAACAAACATTAGATACCCAAATTTTTAAATACTCTATCAAAACATTATAAACCAAATATTTAGAATATCTTAAAGAACAAATTCAAAGATTGTATTCTATTCATATCAAATAATAATTCACCATCACCAATAGAATCTAATCTAGCCACGTATAGATTCAAAAAATAAAAGTCATTGCAACCATTGCAAGTGACTTATCTCAAGATTTTGCGAAAATTTTACGAAACACTTACACAACATAATTTTTTAACAATGAGATGAACCAAAACCAATCTCCCTATGGCTACTACTTCAATCTATTCATAGTAAATGAAAGGTGGATTTGAAAAGATTGGGGTTTTAGGGCTCAAGACATAGTATAGAAATGGATACGACAAAGAAAAAAATAGATAAAAAAATAATGCATCAAATATTGCCTTTAAATTATAGATTTGTATTCAAATCTTTTGAAATACACGTATTCAAAGTATGAAATTAGAATCATCGAAACAAAAACTAAACATTACAACTACAGATCTAGAGTTTTGATGATTTCAATGATCTTCGATATCAACAACATCCCCATTCTAGATCATGTGCATCTGCCAAGTGAATGGCACACCTAAACCCTAGAAGAACACAAAACAAAAACAAAAAATTAGAGCTACAAATCAACAATTTCAAGGGTTTCAACCTTCAAAGAAAGATTGGAAACCTGAATGTACTATGTAGGAAGTCACAGTTCTTAGCCTCCTTGCACACGACATCCAAGACTGCATCAATGTGCCCGGCGCCCTCGGTGTAATGGCCCTTAGCCCAGTTATTTCTGATGCCAGACTCTCCAAAGACATTTCCCCCTTGATGCTACAACCATTCTCTCTAGCTTGACTAGAGAATTTAAAGGTTTTGAGGCAATGGGAGAAGAACGAGAGTCAAAATGCTTCAAAAAATAAAATGGTTCACGAATGACTATTCATTACTGTCCACCTCCAGCAATGGCCATGAAGTGCTTCGTCTTTGTAACTACCATCGGTTTGTAATGGTAGAGCTTTCTTTTTTATGTACTCAGGTCCTTAAACTCTTATGCAACTATAGAATGCCTCTCGACATAAATAAAGGTAGTCAGATTGTTAAGTTATAAGTGATATATAATTAGTAAGAAGAGGTGGCAGGTCATAGGTAGTTAATGAGATTTCTCTAGTTATTTGGGAGGTCCTAGTTATTAAGAAAATAATGTATTTTTTTATTTTTTTCTATAGATTAAGGAGCATCTCTCATTAAAGAAATAGTCAAATCTAATTGATTAATCTTATTACTACTAGATAAATTAGATACACCATTGTCATGAGGTTGAGAAGTGGCAAAGTGTACATCTAGGTCATTTATGTCCTCAATGCTAAGTATATTTATGGGATCTAGGTGAATTGTGTCTACTATGATCATTGGGAGTGTGGCCGTGTTTGCATCCTCAAGGAGAGGAAGGATCCTTACTAAAGAGAGAAGGTGGCACACACACAATAGTAGCAGGAACATTAACCCAATGTTCAATAAGACTCTGCAAGTGAGCAACTTCCAATATATTTTTATCAATTTACACTTGAATTTATTGAAGAATATAACAACAAACCATTTGTTTAGTATACAAGGAGAAATGTGAAGCAACAAAATATCCTAAAAATAAAGTTGAGTTTCTATGTTTCAAAATGTTGATTATAATCTCCACACTCTCAAAGCATGCCAAATTTATGTGAATTTAGTCAACATTTATGACCAATCACTTAGAAGAAGCATGTCCCCAGAAAAGAGTTTAGGTCTAAAAGGCTTAAAAATTTATGTATCTAAGTCTAGCTTGTACTTGGGCCCATGGAAAAAATCAGAATAGGTGCTTGAGTGTTTCCATATGTCCACAAAAATGACAAGGATTGCAAACACCAAGGTGGATCAAACGAGATCCAATGAGTAGATCTTGATAAATAATACACTAAGAAATAATTAAGCTCGAGCTCCAAAATGGTTGTCCAAACTCTATGAAGTCTTCATTTCCATAAATTGGTCATGAATTACAAACTCCATTTGTAATTAAGCTTTTGAATCATAGGAAAATGTGAAAATCCATTCATAGACTTTATAAGGTGTGCAATTATAAAAATATATATTTGGATACCATTTCTAACCTTTCACTAGGAGCTACTACATCTAACTCCAATTTTTAGAAGTATTCTGAAAGAATTTGAATCAATAATAGTCTAAAAAGACTCAAAATCTTAGTTGGAAAGCCTAAAAATTACCTTGGCTTCAAGCTAATATAGCCATTTACTAGTGGTTCTTGAACATAGATTTGAAATGAATCAATCCTTTTATCTAAATACTTGAGAACACAGGGTACTAAATTTTGATCATGGTAAGTAATCATAGGACACCACAAAAGATCGTGTTGGTTGATAGAAATCCCAGTTCTATAGAAATTCCCATTCCATGGAAAATTAATCTATCTTTTGATTTGTTACAATGAATTCTACATGTAGATAAAAGTGCAAATTAGTATTTTCATTATTAGTTTTGTATTCATAGAATTCATGTTTTGAAAGGTGTTCATTGAGTATTTGAATTATGTTATTTATATAAAGTTTATAAAATCATCAAAGCCACCTATGCATATACTTCAAGATCCAACTCTCATTCATATGTAAATCTCATACTTCATCCATTTGCACATCTTGGATGCAATCATTATCACTATTGGCTTAGTTACCCCATCACTTGTGTAGCCTATGATTTCCAAATCTCATTCTCCTCCATTCATTGGATTTTCCTCTATTTTATCAATATTTCTTAGACTGTATACTCTCCTAGCACAAAAAAAAATTCTTTCTCTTATTTTAGACTCATTTAGTATCTAGAATTTCATCACATCATCACTTTCAATACTATAATTACTACTCTCTACAGCAATCCCCCCCCTCTAAGTTTGAATCTTCATCAATTTTTTCTTTAGGTAATCTTCTTGGTGAGTATAAACCCATTTAATTTCTCATTTACATCTAAGTCTACTACTACATGTTTATCATCCACTTATCATTTTCTCTAAACTCAATAAAAAAAAGGATGCTTCCACAATTTTCTTATTTTTTATCTCCTCTTCTCACATATGATTTTGCGTTGACCTCCTTACATATACTCTAGTACTTGGTAAATTGTTAAATATCCTCCAACATGTTTTTTTTCTATGTAAGGTTGGTTATTTCTTTCAATAATACATTTTTTTTTAGATAAGCATGATTTTTAGTAGTCTACTCTCTTTTTCTTCCCTGATGAATATTTTGGCCTTATCTACAACATGATCATGGCCTTGTTTTGTTGGGAATTCCTCTACATCATCCTCTTTTGAATCCTCCATAACTATTTTCCCCTTTGTGGTATCCATTCCTCCTCTAGTAATTACAACCACTTTAGTTTTCTTCTTGTATTTTATTATATATCTTTTTCTCAAATACTATTTTCACTCCAAATATTCCTTATCTAGATGTTTCTCCTTCATTAAATATTTTTCTCTTATTTCCTCATCTTTTGCATCTATTCTTTGACATATCTCAAAGAGGTTTTCTTTTGGTATTCTCACTATAAAAAGTTCCCCTGTCTTATCATTTGGACCAAATAATTGTTTTATTTTAATAAGTTCCTCTTTGTTCTTATAATGTGTTTCCATTGGACAATTTGAAGAGTTTTGTATCAAATCACTACAAAATATACTTTTATTTTTTTACTCCATTCATTCATTGGCATAATTCCTAATACTTCTCCACACTTATAACATGTTATATCTTCTCTTCTCCTTTGATCTCATCATCTTCTTCTATCACATCCTCCTTTGACATCATTGTGGTAACTTATATTGTTGTAATCATTGCTATAGCTAATGAATGCTCGATCATCTAAGATTTGGGGTATAATTTCTATTTTATTTATTATGCATGGTTTATTTGTCTATTACCATTTTTCTACCCATTATCCTACACATGATATGATATTTTTGTCAAACACTTAGCTCTTTCTATCCCTCTATTGATAGGCTCATTCTCCTTACCCTTATGAATACACTAGGGTTAATACTCACAATCATATCTCATAATCATATCTTGATCTCCACAAATTCCATATAAAACACTTTTTAGCCTCCTTGAAGGTTCCACAAAATTTATTCTCATCATTTAGCTCTTCATTTCCCTTTTAAGACTAGGTTCACATTACTAAAATTTCCTTAATTTGCATAGAGGGTACATTGTATTCTATTTCTTCATATAGGTTATATATCTCTTTGGTTTTCTCCCCTAGCTAAAATATTCTTTTATAACTAATCATTCCAAATATAATTTTATATTTTATAGTTTTGTTAATCTTTATTCCCTTTCATTTTCCCTTCTCCAAGTTCATGATTCAAGTAAGGAGGTTATATCCACTATTTTCCTCCTACAATGATTTAATAACTAAGCATTTACAACCATGATTAAGAGATTGGAAATCTAACATGAATAGCTATTTCAATCATCATGAAGGTGCATTTAACTTTTCAACCCAGGGACGTGAACTTGAAATGGGTCAGCACAATATGTGTACTAGGAACCCAAAGTAGCCATTTTCATTCTACAACTAAGGAACTCACAATACTGAAAGTAAATTGCTTAGAAGGGAATACCATAAATTCCAAACATCAATCAACAACTACATCAAACTAAAATGCATAATAGAAATTAAAATCTAAGAAAACAAATAGGGCACTACTATGTCTACTTTGGCTACAGAAATAGTCACAAAATGAAATTCTAGTGGTTGCAAGAACAGTCTATGCCAGATTTCTAACTAATTACTAAATAACAATTAATGCTAAACTAATACTAAAATAAAGGATGGATTACTCACCAAGTGGGCCCCCTTGGATAAGTATCCTCTAAAACTAATGAGAACTCAGATGCTCAAACTTAGAACTTCATTTTATTCACTATAAATCATGAGTACAAAAGAGTGATATATCTGTATTACTAAAAACTCAAGAATTCAAGTACAATATCAAATCATGCAACCTCTAAATAAGGAGCATCAAATCCTTATTTATACTATCAACTAAACAAGAAAGTCAACTCCACAACCAGGAGGATGCCATTTAGGGAAAACAAAGAAAGTGGAGTGGCGGCAGTTACGCGTGCATGGAATCTAGTCAGACATGCGGGTCCAAACATAGATTTAGCACATTAGTAACACCCGCATCTGCTCAACCAACATTAAATTCCACTACAAGGTGGTTACATTTGATTTGCATGAGGAATCTTTTGTCGTCGACCTCCTTTGACCTTTGAGCGATTCCTTTGTTGGACGTTATAGTGCATGCCCTGCTGGCTGTCTTCCTCAACTTAGCATCCTCAAATTAAATCTACATGCCAATGTCAGTACATACAATAACTACATATCTATAGACACCTTAAGGAACATTCATTAACCACATGCAAAATTAATATAGATAGTCCATTTAACATGCCATTATCATTAAAAGTTTGCAGAAATAAGATTAAGACCAATGTCTATAGTTTGAGGAAAACATCATAGAAGTATCAACACTTAATGTCAAATTCCATGATAACTTCATTAAATAGATCACAAATTCTACCCAAAACTAGACCATATTCTAGACTCATTACTACCCCCAACCTAAGATATTGTTGGTCCTTCAGCAGGGGAAGGGCTATTCTTTTGCTTGGTCAATGCTTTGAAGTCTATAACTGACAATTGTCCCACATCAGAGTGTGTTGTGTGTGAATCAGAATCCTAATAGAATCCTCCCAACCTATCCAATTTGCTCCATCTTTGTCTCTCTGCAGCAATATCATATTGGTAGAACCTAAAGTTCGATACATGCCACATTAGGATGGGTGGCTGAAAAGTTAGGGGAAGCCAAAATCACCCTTTTGTCCTTCCAATGTGAATATATATGTTAATTCTTTTAAGAGTTGTTGCATAGTTCTGGATGGAATGAGGCTTAACCTATTTGAGATCATCAGTTAGGTTGTTCCATCTTTGTGAGAGGTATCTCTTCATGGTTTCCTCCTTTGCTTTTGCCTTTGCCTCATATTCACTATAAATTGCTTCTACCCAAGGCATAATCCTATTACCATAGTTAGGTCTGAAAAACATTATATGCCATTCCCTAAACATATCCTCTAGATTCCTTGATTTAGCCCTAATGGGCAGAGAGATGTTAGACTCCAATTGCTTATAAGCCCCATATTGTTGTCCCCAACTAATCTCATTTTGTACCCAAGACATAAATTATCTTAATTGGACATCCCCAACATACAACAACGGATTCCAATCATGGTCTTTAGTTATGGAATAATTATGCAAATAAAACTCACATAGAAAATTCTTCATTTCAGGGGAAGCAATCCGATAAGCATTGAAAAATTCAACAGGGGTCTCAATAGAAGGGTTCAAACCTAAGACAGTTCTTGCCAATCTAAAAGAGAGATATTTCTCCTTTAAATGCAGAGCATAGACTCTTGGAGGGGTCCTACATTCCAAAATCTTTGGTACCACGACTTCCATATCATCCACCTTCTTCTTCAAAGTGGAAATTTTTGCATCTTTATCTTCAATTTCCTCATCTCTCTTTTGTATTTCTTTCTTCAATCTGTTTCTTTCCTTTTTCCATAAATGAATAGCTATTTGGTGTATTGAAAAATTAGGGGGGTTGTTAATTCCTACCAGTATCTTCTTTGGCACTAATGCTAACTGCAAGGATTCAAGTTGTCTCGTCAATTCTAGCTACAGGGGTACTGATTGTTCTCCCAATTTTGGCTTGTTGTTGCAGGTTCTCTTGCTGCAGGACTTCTTGTTGCATGACTTCTTGCTCATGCTGTAGGAAATCTTGATTTTCCTTAATGATTTTCAACTTGTTCTGTAATATTGGCAAGATCATCTAATGTTATGTTTGTTGCTGCTTTAAATATATCTTCCTCCTCGACATTCTCCTACCCCATTGGAGCTTCCATGTCCTCCTATGGTATTTCTCTAGACTTAGGGCTTTCTTGCAGAGGCATAACAAAGGCTGGACCATCTGGTCTTACTTTCCTAGGAGGGCTCTCACATTTTTATTTGGCTGTAGGATGAACAGTGTCAGCCTTTCTCTTTTTAGAGCTTGGCACCTCTTTTTATGTTAGCTGCCTTTTGGATTTTCCTTTTTTCATTTCTACTTCTCTCTTCTATTCCCTAGTTTTCATCAGGGTGCCAAGTGGAACGTCGTCATCAGAATCTGAGGAAGAGCTTTCTTTTTTTGAATGCTCTATTCCAGGAGAACTAATTTGTATGGTTTCTTCTATTGCAAGAGGGTCTACACTAGGGCTTGCGCCAGACGTTGAAGCGCCAAGAGTGGCTTCACTCATGCTCAATCTCCTACTAGACCTATGGGGTTGAGGTAAAACCCTAGGTTGCAAGTGCTCAGGTCTAATTTGATCAATTTTTATGAATTCTTCCCATGCCATTCCAAATACATCATGCATAGACTTCTCAACTAACAATTTAATCAGAAAATGATGGGAAATAGAATTATCCCTACCTTTTTGGGTCTCAGCCGCCATGATTGAGAAAAGGTTGTATAACACGTTTGACACATTCATCTTCCTTTTGTGCCTCATGTGATTCAAAATCTTGAAGTGCACGTAATGTAAATTTGACTGGCGACTCTCACAGGTGATGTATTTTATGACATAAACAACTATCTATTTCCATGGCTTGAGTAGAGACATTCTCTTCACACTGTATTTATCTATGCTCAATGGAGGGTCATTAAGCTCTGTAAATTTGGTCCTAGTTGATTTGGCATCTCTGGAAGTAGAGTAACTTTCACCGTCAGCAGGTAACCCTGTGACTTCTGCAATTCTTTCTTCAGTTGCTATGACCTCCCTCCCTTTTATCATGGCCTTCCCTTCAAACAATGTCTAGGCGAACTCTAGTGCAATTTCTTCATCGAAATCATCCAGTTTCAGGAATTAGTCTACCCACTCGTAGTTTCTAAATTTGGCCAGGTAGGGTGCATCCCGTAGTAATACATTGGGCACCATGGGTTCATTTCAAATTAACCCACCTCCCATTGTCTGCAATCAAAAAAATACTCTACAATTTCTTTCCTGAAATTCTGTCTGAAAATAAAATTCACTATAACATGCCAATATTGTTTGAATGTGTGGAGGATTCATTGCAAAGATTGTAGAGAAAGTACCGCTCACCTTTTAAAGGAATAAGTTGAGAAATTGATGAAGATGAGGTAGAATGAGGTGGGTGAAGTGATGGAAGAGAGAGAAAAGTAGAAATGGATGGGTAGATGAAGAAATGGACTCCCATGGAAGTGAAAGTCTTTATTATGAAAAGTACGTACCTTAATTAGCCAAAAGGAGGGACACTAGGTCCACTTCCCTCGGATGTTGCATGTTGAGTGTATTGCTGTAGGAACTCCTCCTTGGAAATTGACTTGTGATATAGTTTGAGGCGATGACCATTGGCAAGCAACTTAAATTTGACTGGGTCAATAGTAATGAGTTGCATCAGAATGCCCTCATTACAATAACCTAAGAATGTTGCAAAAGTGATATAAAAGTGTAATAATTTTTTTTTTAAAGTATTAATATTATGTTAATTAGTTGCATACATTCTTAGGTTAAACGACGTTACACTACTTTGAGTTTTCCTTAAGCGACTTAAGTATTTCGCTTTGCACTTAATAATTCATAACATAAAGTAAACATTGCAATTAATAAATTTCCATTCATGATAACATAATAAAGTACAAACCATTTTTCCATACATTGCATTGATAAGATATTACAATGCTCATCCATCTAATGAGATAGTTCAAATAACAAATACATTAACAATTACATT
>VDFB02069798.1:0-24938 GCA_007258455.2 Sequoia sempervirens | reverse complement strand
CATTATTTCTTGATGCTTCTCTACTATGGAGAGGAAACAATAGGTGTGAAAATGGTGTACATGAGGTGGTGGCTTTGTAAACTCACGGAGGTGATGGAAGCTAGTTCATGCTTAAAATGAAGAAACAACTCTCACACACTTTTATGGGAAGCAAGGTAAAAGAGAGACTGATGAGGTGTTTCCTATACAACGATGAACGATTAGTACAATCAGTACAACTAATTCTGGGAAGAGGATTCGACGACCTCAAGCACAGGTGCATAACTAATTTAGACATTTATTTGCTGATAATGGCTTGGGGCTTAGATTTGAGAGAGTTGATCATTGAAGTTGTGAAAAAGGTGATGAAGGCACTAGTGCATGAGGATTATCTAGAGGGCATGTACTCACTATTGGAATGGGCAGTTCTAGGATTTGGGATGGATATTAGTGAGGGATTTGAAAGTGAAGAGGATGAAGAAACAGAGAAATATGTACCCTTTGTGAAATGGCCAGAAGGAAAATGTAAATCCAAATGGAGAGAGGGAGTAGCACGCGGGTGGAAGGCTCTGAAATTGATTGTGGAATTAATAGAGGTTAAGGCGGTGATAGTGAAGGAAAAGGCTGAAGCGGAGCAACTGGAGAAGTTGGAGTAGCAACCTCAGAGGAAGAAGAAGATGAACGAGACCTCTATGGAAACTGTGGTGAGTAGCTCATCTAGAGCTCTACAGTAAACACAATCCTCTACCATGAATTTGAGTTTTTTGGTTTTCTGTAGTTAGTTTTTGGGGGTTTTACAAAATTGTGGGCAACGAAAAAGGAGTTTTTGGTTTGCAGGGTAGTTAGTAGTTATTCGAAAAAGATGATAGATGTAATTTTGAGTGAAAATTTTGATTCTAAAATAGTTGTTAAGGACTAATCGTGAAGTCACTATAGGTAAACTATAAATTTTGAAAACATGGAGTTAGGGTAGATGAATGCTTGGAAGGTAGATGGGTTTTCAAGAATTTTAGAAGATGATGTAATATTACTTTTTTATTAATAAAGCAAAAAATATTATTACTAATAAAAAAAAAAGAACACAAACACATAATTCTAGGGCAACTTGCTAAAGTTTCCAGTAAGCAATAGATAAGTAACAAAAATATAGACAGGTCTAAAAGGTATCAAGGTAAATAATAAATGAACAATACTAATTCAAATAAAGTAATTCATAAGTGGGTTATTTGTTATAAGCTACATCCACATATACCCTTGGATATATTATTCAATATCCCTAGAAAGAAGTTTATTGTTGAAGGGAAAGTAGAGCACTTGTATAACTATGCACTAGATCTAAGCTTGTCTTGGAGCAATGTCATTACTCATTACCTTGTACAACTAATTGCAAACTAGTTTAAAAGTGCAAAATCGAATGTTGATCATCTAGGAGTAGTCTAGCATGAGTTATATTACTAATTCTAAGAATGCTCCCAACACAATGTCTAGTAATTGGAGGAGATCACCACATTGGTGAAGTCCCTTAAAGATGTTTGTTTGAATATTATTATATTACCACAAACTAAGTGATACAAAACCTAATTCCTATCTAATCATATAGAGGAGATCTATATGACATAAAGCACTCATGAAGTTATGCAAGAAGCTAGCAAAATTATTGAGAACCTTTACACATTCCCATGCCAAAAGTTCTAGATGGAGTATTATGGGGTTGTGGGACATAGGATAAAGGTCATCCTAATGAAGATGCTAATGCAAAGACAATGGAGGATAATTAGACTGATAATGAATCATGCTTTCCCTATTTTAGATATGAGATAAATTTGTAATAAGGAGGCTAGAGACTGAGGCCTAGCCATACCTAGGCAATGAAATAGAAGCATCAAATGGAACATAGGCATGAGCCTTCAGGCCCTAGTAATCTGAGTCTTTCAGCTACTAGTTCATCAGAAAAGTCAACTAGTTTAGGAAACATAACTTCTAGCCAAGCAATATAAAAACTAGCATTGCTTGAAGCCTTAGAAGTTAGAACCAATAGAATGTGAGCTTCCCTTATCATGGGCAAGGATGGCCTTCATGTATGTATATTGATACATTAATGGAAGTCTGCATGGTTATGGTATCTGTGTGTTTGTCTCTTGTGGCAAAGATGGCCTTCATGTATGTATGTTGATGAGTTGATGGAAGTCCACATGTTTGTGGTATCTCTGTGTTTGTCTCTTGTGTTCTATACATGGTTGATAGAAGAGCCACTTTTCACTTTATTATTGTTCATCCTTTTTCTTTACATGCTACTCTATTTTTTACACTCAACTTCAAAAATGATTTGCATGCCCCCTCAAAAAGTGGAAGCTAATTTTAAGAGTTCAAATTCTGAAATTTGTATAGACAACTCAATCTACATGTCCCTTAATATAATTTTTATAGATAAAAGTAAGTTCTCCTATGAACTATGCAATTTGATAGTGGAAACTTCGAAAAGAAAAGATCACTTTTAACATCTCATAATGGAAAAGAAAAGAATAAACAGACCTTGATTCCAAGTTCTCTATATAAATCCTTAACTTCTGCAACACAAGATGGATCTATTTTCCATAATTAGCCTAAAAAAGAACATAATCATTGTTAGTCAACAAGCAGCTAGTGCAAAATTACACAGATAGTCACAAATGAAAATGGACTTATCTGCATACATATAGTCTTTGAATTTGGCTCTCATTTTCCATTCAAGAGCTTGCACTATAAGCCAGGAGAATTTAGAGTCTTCAATGTTCATTCCTATCTGCATGTACCAACTCCAAAAATAGAATAGTAAGTCTGTGATTAACATAGAAATTCTTAAAATGCATTTCATCACAACCAAAATTTGTTCAGATAGGTATTCTAGATTGTTGGCAATCAAATCAAGAGTCCACAAAGTGGCGAGCTACAGCCTAAAAATAAGGTTTTGATGAGGGTTTTAGAGCATGTTTTTAAAATGAAAATTATGGCCAAGATCCTAATACTGAGCAATGAGCACATTTAATCGGTGAGACTCCCCCACTCCCAAACGGTACACCAAACACATGAACATCGGCCCATCATTGGAACCACCACCCAAGTCCCGTGACAGGAAAGAACTCCACAACGACATCCCCATCAAACCATCATGGGAACAAGAGACCTTGTCCCACCGATGGCCCGAAAAGCATATCAGGGATAAAATTGATTATCGGCGGAGTGAAGCATTAGTTCTGTCGATCATCCGATAACCCTTATTGCATTACAATTTACATATATAGTTGATCATTAGGTGTGCATGGTTGACCTTCATGCCCTGTGCTGGCTATATTGAGGACACCCTAAACATTATTACTAAGATGCTAGTTAAATTTGTGGTACATGTGGATCATATATGAATATAGGCTGAGTATTTCTAGCAACACTGCTTTTTTAGTTGGATCCTAAAAATGATGCAACTTATGTTCTTCTCTAAAACATTTGTACGAGGTTCAAATAGTAAAGAGATTGATGAAAGATAGAGGAATTAAAAAGATACCTGGATGTAGTTGGATTGAAGGTTGTAAATGGTACATGTTTTTTGTGTAGGAGACAGATCACATCCACAAACATGGTAGAGCTATGCAAAGTAGTTTAAAGCTGTGAAGACATGTAAAACAACAATTTACAAGTTTGGTTATCAAATAACATTAGTTGCTTCAGATTGTTAAATTCTCAGATTAGTAAATTATATGCAGATTCATATTTCTTTATTTGCTTTTTACTTAAGAAAAAAATGTAATGTATGTGATGACTGCATAAATAAATATATGAAAATATGAGTTGAGTATAAGCTGATTTAAAATGATGTCATTGGTTGATTTAATTCATTAATGTATGATTCTATGTTTAAAAAAATACGAGATATATGTTGTGTACCCAGTCAATCTATATATCCTAGGGCACCTAACAAACATGTCAGGCATAGGGAAGAAAAAGTAAAACAAAAAACAAAGAAACTATAGCATTTTGACTAGAATCCCATAGTTCGGGAATTGGGCCATGACATAAGTTTTGTAAGAAAATGGGTGTAATGGTGATAAAAATATGATCCAACAGGTTGGATATCTTACTGATTAAATTTTGTGCATAAATCCACCTTGTGCTTCATACTTGATTTGTCACCAATTTGACTGTTGTTTTCCAAATGCCACTAGAGTTCTTGAAATTTCTTATGTCTCTCTAACCAAATATACAAGAATACAAAACCAGGGGTAATTTTATGCAGAATCCTCAAGACCTGTACTTTTTTCTTTGAATCTATCCATGTTTAGTCTCCCTTCTACTATGTTTTGTTTTGGTTGGATTAGAATTGAATTTGCTTGCAAGTGTTCTCCATATTTGTTGTGTATTGGAACATTGAAGAAATAAATGATTTAACTGTTTTAACTGTTTTTGCATCCTATCTATGATTTTCTCAAATAAAAAGGTCATTCCATCCTCCCTTTAAAAGTAATTTCATGGTTAACAACTTTCCATATATTAGCCATCACAAAGGCTTTACTTTAAGCCATTCTATCATAGATTATAGGATGGTCCATTTTGAAGATTTTCATATTGTACAATTTTGTGTAGGTGGCATTTTAAGCATCTTGTCAGGGTTGATGGGGAGAAGTATAAACCTTGTAGCCATTTGGTCCTTAAATTTTTTGAATTTTTTCAAAGAATAATTTTACATAAAATTTTAAGTCCATATAACTCCATAAAATTTTGAGTAGATATGCCAAGTGCTTTGCAATAATCTAGCTTATTTTCCATTCCTTAGTGTCCATTTAATTTTTAATATGCATGCCTATTATTGCAAGCCCTATTTTTCATTCATACTTCATCCAATTGTTGATGTTGTTGTTGGTATAAAGTTTTATAAATATGATTACTTAAAATTGAGATAGAAGATAGGTAAACCCACATTCCAACATACTCACCTGTTGAAAATCATTGCCAATATAAAAATGATACCTCTCTAGTCTTATTTGAATTTTTCTATAAAATATGCTTAGCATCTGGTAACTAAATGCTTTATAATTAAGTAATATAAACTCAAATAGATACTTTCTAATCAATGAAAGTTAATGAAGTGAGGCTTACACCAAAAACAAAATGATCTTTATATTGCCTCATATATTCAAACTGTATAATGAGAGTGTAGCTAACTCTACAGTGAGGATGATAAGTAAAATATACCTAACAATAGCCATAAAACCACCAAGAAACAAAGTTGTTCTCTATAGGAACAAAACATGTTTACATAAGCATCAAACAAATTCTAATTTTTGACACATTTTTTAAGTCCAATAATAAAAATATTAGGAATACACGTGTTGTTATCAAGTTAAAATCAATTGCATAAGCATACTCCAATATAATTTAAAACCATAAACCATTAGAGAGCATATGACCTTAACTTGGCAATTCAAATGTGTGCATCTGTTGGAAACATCAAAAGATACCATTAAAGTAATCTTTATTGTAGAAGCTTTGATTTTATCTTTTGCAAAATAAATTTTTTGTAACAATCTTCTCAAATTTGTTTGCAACAAACTGCTTCCAAAGAAGACATGCTATAACTTATAAGCATATTTATTTTCTTTGGACTTGTAGAGGAGCTAAAGAAGGGGGAAAAAATATCAAATGCATCAAATCAACTCTATAAGGGAAACTCCCAGTATGATTTGAATTTGTGATATTCGGCCCCCAGTATGATGGTGCTCAAAGCAGCTTCATCAGGGTTTGTCTTTACATTTATTTGTCCAAACCATTGCACCATTCTATTGACATTCTTTCAAACAGAGGCTTTTGGACTGAAATTTTGAATTATGAAGGTCTTCCAGTCAAATGTTTTCATTTCAATAAATGCAGACACAAGATTGTTGAACACAAGTCATCCAAGCTTCTTGGTTCATTTTCAGTTCAGTTGTAGAGGATAGTTCATAAGGATGGAAATCAGCATAGGGGATCAGTTAGACATTTTAATTAATCCATATTTTGAATCTTTGAAGGTGTTTTTCTTTTTTCAGATGATGGGAATTCAGATACTCATGATCTTGGGGAAGATAAGAAAGATCATTTATGCTCTACAGATATTGTAACAATTTCCCAAACACAGAGCCAAAAAAATAGAGCTAATTATGGGCCAAAAAAATAGTAGGGGCACAAGTCTGTAAATGAAAAGACATTGGAGGAAATTGCAAATAGTAACCAGTTCCCCATTCAAAAGAGAGCTCCAAGTTCTTGTCAATGATTGCAAGTGACAAAGAGGAACTGGAGAAATCTAAGGATTGAGTGGGTACCATCTCACCACCATTGTTGGAGGAGCTTCCATTATGCCTATTACATCCCAAAATCATTACTTCACTTCCTAGAGCTAAACTTCACTCACAATGCCAAGGTTGTCATTAAGAAAGTGAAAAAATTTCATCAATAGACCATGGAGGGTTGAAGGTCAACTCAATGAGAGGGGGTACTCTCTCCTACACTTCGAGCTCAACTTAAGCTCAGGAGGGTATTCCTAGATGTTGAAAAAATATGAAAAGACTAATGACTTGGTAGCTAAACCCCATTGTTGATTCAATCCCAAAAGTTGTCACTAGGCTGAGAGCAACTAGCTACCTTACTACCTCTATATAGCTTATTCAACATAGTTGCAATGAGTGCAAGGTGAAAGAAAGATACACAATTCACATAAGTTCATGAAGACTATTCCCTGGAAAATGGTGAAACCGTGAATTGCATTAACTAACTAAACTAATAATGGTTTTAGATTTGTTCATGTTGATTTAAATTGATTGAGCTTGATTAAACCCAAAATGGTGCCTATTTTGGGTAATAGAGTGAAGTTGATAGGAGTGAGGAGTAGTGAAAGTGAAAATACTGAGTTGTAACCAGATCATTAAAATATATCAAATTTAGTGTATTGTAGAAAGAAACATGCTTAGCTATCCACAATCATATTGCACAAACTCATATGTAATCTTTGAATGATCATTACAATATTGTAACTGTATTAAAATGCTGCCACATTTTAGAACAAATAAATCACATTCACAACACTAAACATGCTAAAGGGGACCTCAATAATGTTTTGAAGTACCCTAAACACGTACCTATGATTTACCTTGAATATGTACCTATGATTCTGGAGAGATGTGAGATAGGTAACATTATGTCAGGCTGGGGAACTCTTTTTGGAGGTTCTAAACGATTTGCCTCTTTTTTATAAGACTGTGTTGGTAGTGCCACCTGGATCACAGTTGTTTGGTGGAATTCCAAACCTAGACAATGAGGTGCAGTTGTGGAAATCTCATAGAGAGAAGCTACAAGCTACCATGATGATTTTTTTGAGTGAATTTATATTAGAGTCTTGCTTAGCATGGCTTAAGACATGTGCAGATGATATTCTCTCTGCAGATAGGCTTGGGGGAAAGTATTTGCTTGATCTTGTGAAAAGTGGAAAGGAACTTGCAGAAAATGAGACATTGATCAGAGAAACATTGGACAGTCTAGATGCATTTGAAGGGAGCTTGGAGTGGCTAAAAATGTCTTTTGGTTCAAATGTTGAGTTTCCATGGAAATGTGTGTGTGAGATTGTTTTGAAGAACTCAAAGAGTCTTTGGGATGAACTTTTTGAAATCATGTTTGTTAGTAGAATGAAACAAATAATAGTTGATGGATTTGCAGATCTGTGTGAGAAGTTAAGGTTGGTAAATGCCTTGAAGCCATAGTTACATCTCTGGCAAGTTACAAAGATGTTGAAACCCATTTGCACAAATTAACTACTAGTGAAGGTTGGCTTGTCAAGAGAGGGGACCTAAAAAGTGTCAATTTACCTGGGTTGAGTTTTAGATTTATGATGACAAATGATGAAGACTGGTTTGGTAACCTTAACACTTATTTTGGAACTAAGGTTAGTCAAATAAAAGATACCATAGATGAGGGGTCCAAGAATATTTTGGAAGACCTCCTAAGTTTTCTTCATGCACATAAATCTCCTTCAAGGATAAATGATTTAGCACCTTATTTACAAGAGCAATGCTTCCATTTTATCTCAACATTGATTGTTGAGATTAAAGAACATCTTGCACATCTTTCAGAATCTCTCTATCAAGAAATGAAAAATGAGGAGATGCCAAAAAAAATCAACATTTTTTATCACACCATGTAGTCCATCACCAATATGCATACAAGGCAGAAGAGGATTTTGTTGGGCCACAATATAGGTATAAGTCAAAAAATACAAAGTTCAAAAGAGTAACTATGACAATATTCTCACCCGATTAAGTGTTGAGACTATATCATGAAAATGATCTCAATTAGGTGTTGAGACTATATTATGAAAGCATAAAGATAATTGCGCAATTCCAAACACAAGTTGAACAGTTAAGCCAAGTTGAAAATGCAACAATTCTAGTTGGTCAAATAGAATTATAGAACATTAAGAATATAAGGATACTGTTTATCTAGAAATCTACTCGTGCTCATAAAGATTATACTAAAAGAATACTAGCAAAGGCCATTGGTTGCACAACATGCTCATTTATTGCAATGCTTCAGAAAGAAAAAATGACATAAGAGAATTTGCACCAAGGATGTTTTCTTAAAGGAATATTTGAGAAGAAATCCTATTTTTGTATTTGTAGCAACTAATGGATCTTGAACCCTATAAAACATGTTCATTAATTGAAATAAACACAAAGAACACTATTAATCCATGGAAGTGTATCAAACTATCAAATAATTCACTAAAGACTATAGTAGGAGGATAGAAGTGCATCATGGCAGTAGAATGTTGCCAATCACATAAACCAACCTATCATTCAATGAGCAGTGTTACGTTGCAGATGTTATTTACAAATCCAATTGCTCTCAATTTCAACATTGTCTAAACCTAGGATACCAAAAGTGATAATGAAGTTATGGTATAAAATAATATGGCATGCATACTTATATTATCTAAATAATAGATAGCTCTCAATTAAACTATATTTCCCTTCTACCTATTAAATGCAAGAAAACAAAATTGTTTGTTCTAAATTTGAAAAGGAAAGGATTTCGCCAATGCAAAAGAGTGCATTTTTTTTTTAAATGAATATAACCTACAGTGAATCCACTAGGGAAAAACATATAATATAGTAAATTACAAATATATTCTATATCAATTTATATTGTGCAAAAAAATAAATAAATCCCCTCCATTATGTGAGAATCTCCAATCATTTATTTCCAACAAGAATACTTGTAGGAGAGATTTTTTCATGTACTTCATGACCTTTCAAATTCATCAGGGTTTCCTCCTCAAAATGCTCACACCCCTCAAGTAATATGTTGAGGCATTTGTATAAGTTTCTTTGTATCATTAGCTTGATACTTTGCAACTCCTCCTAAGAAAATGTGTCATGTTTGTAGAGAAATTTTCCCTGTCAATATCCAAGATAGAGATCAGCTAAAGTTTCACTCACCTATTTGTTACATTCATTCACTTCAATGAATTCTAGATATTCAATAACTAAGAAATATAGCCAAGTGATTCATGAGATGCTACACAGATGACCATGAAGATCAGTTTCAACTATCCAATATAGAAACAACAAACATATGATTATGCAACTTCAAGGCAGACAAAGCTAATTCAGAATGAGGATAATGAATCAAAATACGTCAAATATTTAGTAAGAAAAGCATAAGAAGTTCACAATAATAAGCTACTAAATTCGGAATTCTCCAGCAATGTGAATCCCACACCCTAGAGGTTTCTAAAAATTCACTTTAGATGGTTCTTTGAAGATGATCCTAGTCTTGAAGTAACAACTTTCTGCAGAGATAGTAAAGGGATGTTGAAGCTTTGGTTTTCCACAAGGCCAAATAACTATACAAACAAAATGGTTGAGTCCATGAGCATAAAAATAGAGATGATCAAATCTTTTTAGACAAAAGGCATTGAATTCCTCTGTGTTGAGACCAAATCCAAAATCTTTTTGTCCCACTTAGAAAACACAAATAAAAGAGCACCAATGAATGGGAAATTAACTAGCTTCACAAGGGACATTAGAGCTCTCATATAGAAAGGATACTATACTGAACACAATGAAATACATATGATATGGAAAATGAAGCCCCATGAAATACACTGCAAATAGAATCATCACATTGCATGCAAGAACACAAGGAAAAAGTTATTTTCATCTTCAGGATATTGATTAAAACAACTTCCTAATAAAAAATCATAGAAAAATAAATAAAAAAACCTAGCATTGAGCAATAGTAACCAAATATTCCAATGTACCATAAACCCTAAACTAGTCAAATGAACACTGCATTGTTTTAATGTACTTCTACATATGTGATCAATACAAAATTTTGCAATGATCCCAAAATTTTATTATTATCACCTTCAAATAATCTAACTTCCTCAAAGTATAAGTTTGTACAAACCACTGAGCTTTGTGTTTGTATTCTCTACCAAATTGTGTGCAACAACATTAGTTATTTTATCTGAACACTGGACCTCTTACAAAAGATAAAAAAAGGCCTTGACTCTTGAACCATTTAGCCTTCACAATAAAGGCTCATTGATGACATCCTCAGATTAAATTTTATATGCAATTTTTTCTACTAAAATGCATGCCAATAAACAAGGAGAAAAAATTTCAGGCTACACAGTTAAAGTCTCTTTTATAGTTTGAATTTGTTTTCCTTCTTCTGTATAAGATAACACAATATTTCAGTTGAAATCCAATGAAAAATTAGAATAGAGGTACTTTTTACAAAACCACAACTTTTCCAATAAGGGTTAAGAATAATTTCATAAGATATGCAATCTTTCCAGTAGGATCCACAAGCATTGAAATGGATTTAATATGTACGACCTATAAGAGAACATGGAAAATATACACAGTATGACTAAAAGCACAGCTGATCTAAAAAGTTACAACCCAAGCTACAAACGACCATCAATAAATTTCAAAAAATAGAAACAAGAAAAACCAACAAAAATTTCATGTTGATCCACCTCTTTGTATATGATCGATTCTTTTTATTGTGGAATATTTGAAAAATATTAAAACAAGGTTGAGAAACAAAGGGTTCAAGATGCAGAATGGACTCCATTAATTACCTTGTCTGGCGGACCTGGTGGTGCACAAAGTGGAATCTCCAAATCTAAGGGTGGACCTACTAGCTTCTCTTTTATCTTCTGATCAAATGGTTTCTCTTCTTCAGATTCATATTTCTCCTCTTCATCATGTATCATATCTTCTGGATTCATTCCCCTTCGCACCTTATTTGGAAAAACCTTGTTTTCAAGTTGTAGCTCACCAAATTGGAGAAGAGGAAGAGTTTGGATGAGTGGGAACCAATAGTGGTGGGAAAAGTAGAAAAAAAATGGTGAAAAGCAACAAAAAAAGGGCCAAAAATGATGAACGACTAAGATTCGTTTAATCGTAAAATATTAATATAATAAATATAATATATAAAATATAATTAATATATTATATATATTTAATAGTATGTAGGTTATATTATTATTATATATTGTATTCTATAATAAATATAAAATTATTATAATTAATATATTCTTATATAGAACAAATTAAATTAATATATAAAAATCTGATAGTTTAATTGATCTTTGGAGAGATTAGGAAAAAGAAAGAGAGATAGAGGGGGAGACAATTCTATATAGAGAGAGGAATATATACCAACACTTGCACCTAAAGGAGGTTCAAGGATTGCATCGATAGAAAACTATATGTATGTTAATATGTTAGAGAGTATGTGTTTGTGCATGGATGTGCTACAAATTCTAGTTGCATGTGGCTAGCTTAAACAATTAATAATAAGTGATAAATAATGGAATGAAATAAATTTAGATAAATCTAGATTAGGGCTCCCCAACATACTCATGCTCTTGGGCTTAGATGTAGTGAAGTTAGGGCTCCCTAACATGCTTCCTCTCTGACCCCATCATGGTGGACTATTGGAATAACACTATTGATTCTTGACTCCTTAAATGATCTATTCAAATGGATTGAAATAATTGATAATATATATGTATTATATGTACCATAACTCT
The DNA here is from genome assembly GCA_007258455.2 of Sequoia sempervirens. Lineage (NCBI taxonomy): Eukaryota > Viridiplantae > Streptophyta > Pinopsida > Cupressales > Cupressaceae > Sequoia > Sequoia sempervirens. The sequence continues at coordinate 12,853 of VDFB02069798.1, read as the reverse complement.
TATTGAATCACTAGTAGAACTATATGTTATCTGACATGATTGCAGGACCAAATTATTTGTGTGACTAATTATTTAGTCATTTTTATTTGTGAAATGTTAATTTTTTTTATAAAATATGTGAAGGCCTTAAGACTGCACGAGAGGCAATGCCTTCCATGCAATAGGTATTTTTGGTGCACCAAGCAACCTAGGCGGCCAAATGGCCTGCTTAGGTAGGGGTCCCATGAGGGGGCTTAAGCTCTAATATGGATTATGATCAAATTTGAAAGAAAAAAGAATAGAGGAGTAATAGTCATTTATTTAGTCATTTAGTTATGATTTTACCCGATGACCAAATTAGTCATTTATTTGCCAAATTCTACTAGTGATATCATATAGTATTATAACATTAATAGTATAATATTATATAATATATATCTTAATATATATTATATATATTATATTATATCATATTATATTATATTGTATTGTAATATTTAATATATTATTATATTATATTATAATACAACCCACTCCCTCAATTCAAATTTTTTTTTAATTATCCACTTTAATATCATATTGTCTAATTTTTTTATTTGTGTGACTAATTATTTAGTTGTGTTTTTACTACCTAACGATCAAATTAGTCATTTATAGTTGTGTTGCAAAAAATGATAATTTAGTCATCTTTTAGTTGTTGTGACTAAAAGTTTTAGTCACGTAGTCGTTTATTTTCCAAATTCTACTAATGGGTATAAGGTTATTGTTTAATCTTAGAAATTTTATAGATTATTCTTGGGAATTAGATCGTCCAAAGAAGGGGATAGTTTATGCATGTGATTACTTAGGAGAAATACCATTGTGATTTAGAAAAGGGAATCTAGATTATTTCCAAGGTTAAAGATTACCTAAGGAAAGAAAATACCTATGCATAGTATTTAAATGGTCTTAAGTCAAATCGAGCTAGGATAGTGTATGTGGATAGGATGACTTTCACTCAAAGTACTAAGTGAAGAATACTTTGGCCAAAGTAGTGTAATTTTCCTTTGGTTGCACTGCCTATTCACTGTGTTCCTTTTTGCATGCTAGTTCAGGATTGTAGTGGGTATACAAGTTCTAGTTATGTAGGGCACAACAATAAGCTCAGAAAGGTTATAATTACAAGTTTACCTTACAGATTACTTCCTTGAAGGGAGGTTTTTCTGTCAGTTTGATAGATGTGTGGGGAACCGCAGTTAATCCATGATTGGCAGAAAAGCGCTTGAGTGATGCTTCCCCTCAACAAATGGCAACCGAGATTTGAAAAGGAGTCTTTCCTAGACCGTTTGGATATCTATTGCTTATGAAGCTCAATTGAGCCATGCATGTATATTGTATACAATCTTTGGAAAATTGTAAATTATGAATATTATATTGAGAATGAAATCAATACTTTGGAATTTTGTTTTCACATATGCGCAAATGTTCTCTCTCAAAAAAGAAAAAAATTATAGCATTACGAAATGAACATAGTTTATTTACTTGAGGTTAAATCCTAGGAAATTTACTTGTGTGAACAATCAACATGTTACATGTGGTATCAGAGCTACTAGGTTCAGCTCTGGAACCTATGTGCTCACCATACTTTCTATCCAACATTGATCAAGTCTAATGTTTGGAACTCCTTGTGCCAGGATGGTGCATCTCAGGTTAACTGCAACGAATTCAGTAATTGGGAATGAGTGTTACCTAAGGGAAAAGAAGGAAAAAGAGGCCATTGTTCATATGATAGAGGGAACCAACTATGAAAATTTTGTCTAGTTGAGTGATACTGAGACAGTCAGTCACACCCTTTTCTCGAATTTGTCAAGAAAGGACAAGGATAAAGGAGGAGGCCAATTTCAACCACTTACCTCAAGTCTCACCAACAAAGTCTGACACCTTGTCACTTTCTAGGGATATGACCTTAGAATGTAGCATGAGTCTTGTATTTATATTTAGGGACCCTCCATTTCTTCCTTTATCAAAATTAATTGTAATTTCCTCAAGCAATGAACTAGAGGGATATGTCCCCCATAGCTATGTGTTAGAAGATAAATTTGAAGGTTACTACCCCTTTTAGGATAGAGAAGAGAAAATGAGAGATGAACAAAAATATGTGGGGTACACTCGGTTGAGCTATGTGTCTGAGAGTGAATCTGATGGATACTCTCCACTCAATTATTGGAATAGTCGATCAATGTAATTGAAAGGATATTGAGATCCTTATGAATGAATAAAAATCACATGTTTATCTAAACTTGTGCTCAAAATCCTATGTGAAATTTCTTATATAAGTGAATGAATGCACATTTGAATTTTTTCCATAAGTGTTAGTAAGAACATGATTGAATCTTATAAAGAAAAACCTTTAGGTATAAACCCTTTTTTTTGCAAAGGATGGTGAGAACAAGGACTAATCCTAGAGGGATCCATGAATTCGGACAAGGTCTAGAAGGTGTTGAAGCCAAGTTGGATTGTCTCCTAGGTCTCTTGGATGAAACCAAAACAAAGTTGGGAAACCTCGAGTAGGAAGTACGAGGGAAACAAAGAGTGGAGCAAGAAATTCCAGTCAATGAGGAAGAGGAAGTTCCCAATAATAAGGATGGGAAAATTCTCGTGATCACACTCAAACTCATGAGCATGAGAATGAGAACTCTCAATCTCAGACTGAGGGAACTAGTAGGAAGCAGTTGGCAACCAAAATTTCTAGGGACATGAGGAAAATATCTCCACCAAAATTTGAAGGAAGCACCAATTGGGAAGAAGTTGAGGCTTGGTTGATTCAGATGGAAAAATATTTCGAGATCAAAAACTATTCTAAGATCATGAAAGTTGTATGGGGAGACTACCAGTTAGCTGGAGAAGCCTCTAACTAGTGGATGAACAAGAAAATGGAACTTAGACTTAGTTCTTTGAAACTTACATGGAATGAGTTTGTGGAAATATTTAGGAAAAGGTGGCTACCCCAACTCTTTTATGATCAAAAATTCACTAATTTTTAGAATTTAAGACAATGAGAAATGTCAATAAATGAGTACTAGGAAAATTTCACTAGTATGTTACGTTATGTACCAATGTATCAGAGGGATGAAAAATTCTACATCAAGAAATTCATTATGGGGCTTAATAGACAAATAGATGGAGAAGTAGATGTGCATGATCCAACCACTATGGACCTAGTCTATAAGAAGGATGTCAAGCAGGAGCAGAAGCTCAAAGCCATCTCAATCTACTAAGAGTATAGGAACCAAAAGAAGTTCGGAGGAGCCCAAGTTATTCAACTCCAAGGAAGTTTGGAGTGAAACATTCTCAAAATCAATTGGATAAGGGACCTCAAAATAATGAAAGAGAATCAAGGAAGGAGCACAAGAGGAATTTCAATAACAATAATAGCGTAAATTTCCTCAATTCTAGAGGAAATCTAGTAGACCTAAAGGGTCCACAAGGATGAAAGGACCAGCAATGGGATGCTTCACATGTGGTGGAAACCATTATGCTATAAACTGCCCCAATAAACATTCTGGGTCACATCCTCATGGTAATCCTCTTCCTTTCCAACAAACAAAATTCCAATAGAAGATCCATGCCGCCCTGGACAATCAACAAGTGGAGTATCAAATTACTCCAGTGGAAACTCCAAGTATTTTATTTGGTATGCCTATTTCCATACTTATTGATACTAGAGCTACTAAAAACTTTAATTCATCTAGAGTAGCTAATAAAAAAATCTAGGAAAGCTAGTTTTATGGCAAAGTCTTTGGTTGTAGAATATGAAAACCAGACAAGAGCAATGGTGGAGCAATGCTTATTTGAGGAAAAGGTTGAATTTCCAAGTTTCTCATCACAGGTAGACTTGTATGTAGCACCCTTAGGATCTTATGATGTCATCTTAGGAATGAATTGGCCTTGGAAGCATAGATCCAAAGTAGATTGCCATGCCAAAAAAGAGAGTGCTTGGATGATCTAGGTAACTGGGTAATGCTGCAAGGGACACCTAGGGAAATCAAGTTGTGTCAAATCTCTACTATGCTACTGCTTAGGGCGAAAAAGAAAGGATGCAAACTCTTTGCAGTTAAGATGGAAAAGCTTGAGGAATGTGAGGAAATCATTTCTCAAGATGGTGTTGCCTTTTATGGACCTCAAGACAACTAAGAGGTGAAGGAAGGTGAAATGATGGAAACTGGAAAGTCAGATATGGAGAAATATCCAATCTTACGAAAGTTTGTGGATGTATTTCTAGAAGAGCTACCTATATTACTGCCTAAGAGGGTATTCAATTTCTCCATTGATATAGTGCTAGGATCATAACCTGTTTCCAAAGTTCCTTACAGGATGGCAACAACAGAGTTAATGGAGCTCAAGGCACAACTAGAAGAGTTGTTATCTAAGGGATTGATAAGACCTAGTGTTTCACCCTGGGGAGCGCCAACGATCTTCATGAAGAAGGATGGTACACTGTGCTTATGTATAGATTATCAGATGCTTAATAAAGCTACGGTAAAGAATAATTACCTATTGCCACGTATTGATCTTTTCAATCAAATGTGGGGTGTAGCTATGTTTTGAAAAATTGATCTTCGATCGGGATATCACCAATTGAGGATCAAAGATGAAGACATTTTCAAGACTGCCTTCATAGCCAAATACGTGCATTATGAGTTCACAGTTCTACCATTTGGACTTACAAATGTGCTAACAACATTCATGAACCTAATGAACAATGTGTTTAGGGATTGCATAGATAAGTTTGTTTTGGTTTTCTTGGATGATATCCTAATTTATTCCAAGAATGAGGAGGATCATTGCAAGAATTTAGAGATAGTTCTCCAGTGGTTAAGAGAACATAAGTTATATGGAAAACTCTCTAAGTGTACCTTATTTTAGAAGAAAGTGTAATACCTAGGTCACATGATTTTAGCTAGTGGGATTTCAGTTGATCTAGCCAAAATAAAAGCAGTGTTAGAGTGGCTCATACTTAAGAATGTACCTAAATTTAGGAGCTTTATTGGTTTGGTAGGATACTATAAAAATTTTGTTGCAAACTTTTCCAGGATGGCCTTTCCTATCACATCTTTACAGAGGAAAGGGAAAAATTTTGAGTGGATGGAAAAATGCCAAGTAGCATTTGATCTACTCAAGGAGAAGTTAACTACTACTCTGATTTTGAAAGTACCAGATCCTGATGGTAACTTCACTTTTATCATGGATGTGTCACAAGAAGGCTTAGGTGGAGTCTTGATGCAAGAAGGGAAAGTTATAGCTTATGAATCAAGAAATTTGAAGCCCTATGAACAAAATTATGCATCGCATGATTTAGAGTAGCAACAGTGGTTCATGCATTGCAAATGTGGAGGCATTATTTGTTGGGAAATCCTTTTGAGTTGAAAACCAATCATCACGGTTCTAAATATCTATTTACCCAACTCAACCTGAATGCACAACAAAGAAGATGGTTGGATTTGATATCTGATTATGATTTCAATATCAACTGCATCAAAGGAAAGGAGGATATTGCTTCAATAGTGACAATTCAAACCAACTTTAGAGGCCAAGTATTGCAAAAATTTGAGGATGAGTACTATGAGCAAGTTAAGCAAGCACTCACGATCAATCCACAAGATGCAAGGTACGAGGGATTTCACTTTCAACCCAATGGATTGCTAAGGTTTAATGGAAGACTACATATGCCTAACTCTGAGGAGATAAGAAATCTTGTGTGGAAAGAAGTTCATGAAGCATCATACTCTGGACATCCTGGTGTGACAAAAATGTTGGCTGATGTGAATCCATTATATTTTTGGAAAGGGATGAAAGGGGATGTTGCTATATTTGTGGCTAGATGCTTAGAATTTCAAAGGGTGAAAGTTGAACATCATCACCCTGCAAGCCTATTGTATCCACATGATATTCCAAAAAGTAAGTGGCAATTCATTAGTATGGACTTTGTGCAAGGATTACCTATATCAAGGAATAAGCACAATGACATTCTATTGGTGGTAGACAATCTTACTAAGGTAGCGCATTTCATACCTGGGAATTTAACTGATGGAGCTCTTGTCATAGCTTAGAAATTCATTCAATAGGTGTTTATATTGCATGGTATTCCTAAGAAAATTATCTTGGATAGGGACGCTTGTGTGACCTCTAGGCTTTGGCAAACCTTATTCTTTGCACTTGGGACTCAGTTGAATATAAGTTCGGCATATCGTCTAGAAACGGATAGACAAACTGAAAGGGTGAACCAAGTACTTGAAGACCTACTAAGAATGTATTGCATGGATCAACAATACAAGTGGGAAGATTACTTTCCTTTAGTGGAATTCACATATAACAATTCCATCTTTTTGTAATAAAGATGGCTCCTTTTGAAGCATTGTATGGTTTAAAGTGTCGAACTCCTATAAGCTAGGATAAGCTTGAGGATAGGGTGAGTCTTGGTCCAAAAATGTTGGTTGAAATGGAGGAACAAGTTAAAATTGTTAAGCAAAGGTTAGCAGAAGCCAATGATAGGCAAAAAATCTATGCAAATGGTAAACGGGTATCCAAGAATTTTGTAGTAGGAGATAAAGTGTTGTTGAGAGTTAAGCCTCATAAAAGTTTCATCAAGTTTGGAAAGTCATCCAAACTATCTCCACGCTATGTAGGACCATTTGAGGTTCTTGAGGAAGTAAATCCTCTTGCTTACCAAATTACGTTGCCACGAGCTCTTGCCTAGATGCATAACATTTTTCATGTTTCTTACCTAAAGAAGTATATACCAGGAGATAATCATGTAATTGATTGGAATGCTTTAAAGGTATAGGACCCTAGAGTGGTAACAATCAAGCCTATCAAGGTGCTCAGAACATGTAAGCTTTTCTTGTGTAATAGGGAGGTTCTGTAATGCAAAGTCCAGTGGAACTAATATGCAGAAGATTCTACCATTTGGGAAGACTATGCTGAAATAGAGCAAAAGTTTCCACATGTTTTACAAGCTTTTGAAAGTGCTTGAAAACAATGTTTTTTGTTTGTTCTATATTTTCGACATAAAATCATCGGGGATGATAATTCACAAGGGGGGAGTATGTTACACCCCGTTGTGTGTTTATCTATTTACTATTACTATGATGGGTTAAAATATTGAATAAGTGAATGTATTTGTAGCTCTGATTGAAATATATGTGTATTTGCACTTTGTTTATTTGAATCCTTGGGAAATGATGAATGAATGTTAATTTCATTTGATGCTATAATGAAATAAATATGAAGAATGAATATTGTTTGAATTTGATATTCTGACTATGAAATGCATAATGCAAATGATTATCTTGATGAACGGTTGACTACTATTGAAAATGTGTTAAGTTGAATGCAGATACAGGATCAATCCTCTAGAAGAGAGGGGGAGTATCACTCAAGAGAAGGACTTGGTCAAGTAACCTATAATGAAACCTAACCAAGCTTTCACACACACTCACTTATAGAAATGGTTGATTCAAGTCATAGTTTTGGGGAAATTGGTAAGTCATCCTTTAGTCATGTTGTGTTTGTATTAGGAAGAATCACGATTTCTATTGAGAGCATTCTTGGTTTATGATAAGTGCTTAGTTCATGTGAGTTCTTGGTTGTATGTTTGCATTCAATCAATGAGATATACATACATGAAATGTATATATATGTATACATGTACATGTCGGTGATAACCAATACATGTGAGCTAATACATACATGAATATACGTATATAGACGTACCTACACATGCTCATGGATAGATTGCTCATGGGTATGGGGATATCGAATGGGAAATAAGACTTATCCTATATATATGTGTGTGTGTGTGTGTGTGTGTGTGTGTGTGTGTGTGTGTGTGTGTGTGGATGTCAAAATCTGAAAATGGTTAGAAATATTAACATAATAATATCATGTTAGTCACTTAAAACACATTAGATTAAACATCCCTATGAGATACTTAACCATGATAAAATATGCAAAACTAACTAGAACAAGAATAGCTAATTGCAAGCATATAAAACATGATCAAAACTTTATCCCATATTGGATTGGTGCTATTGTAGAAAATAGCCCTTTCCCAATCCTTGCTTAAGCTTGATGTTAAGATGCTATGAAGATGATGATAAGATGGGAAAAATCAGTTCTCAAGGAGAGTGACTTTGCAAGAGATTGTGGAGATTTGTGGAGTTGTGGAGGATTTGATCAAGGATGAAGCCTCTATTTGTAGATTCTCAAATGCTAAGAGTGCCAAACATGGAGAATGTGGGACTAAATATTTGGCCAATAGGAAGAGGCCACTTGTCAAGATGTGATAGGCTTGAGGATGTGCAAGATTTGGGAAATGTTCCCAAGAGGGGGAAATTTCAAATTCAAATTTGAGAGTAAATGCTAAGTGGGGGACATGTAAGAGTTTATTAATTGCTTTGTTGGATGTACATGCCCACTTGGTTTTGAATTCAAACTTGATGGAATATGCCATGTTGAGTGAAAATGATGATTTTAATAAATCACTAAATTGATTTATTTGTGTAAATTCAGCAAAATCTATAGAATGCAAATTAGTTGGGATGTGACATGCATTAGATTAGATTTATTCGAGTTAATTAGCTAGGATGATGATTAGGATGTTTGACTTGTTTGATTTAAATGCACTTTGATTTATTTAAATAAAAAAAGGGATGAGAAATGACTTTTGAGATTTTAATTAAATAAAGTTTGATTTATTTAATTAAAGGATGATGTAAGCCTTTGATTTATTTAAATGAATAACCTTAGGACTGAAGAGACCACAGTTTACGATGAATGGATTTGTTGTGTTTGATCAAATGCACAATGCTAATTTTGCATATCTCTGATATGTATGTATATACATCACATGCATATATATCTATCGATAGGATAGAAATTACATGTGATTATTTGTATAAGCGAATGTATATAGATATATATACATATGAATTGTTTATGAAAATGATAATATGGTCATATTCATTCAAATATCGAATGAATTATTTAAATGATTTTTTTTATCAAGGAATATATGTATTCATATATATACATACATATATACATCTGAGTAGTTAATGTTATGCATATATATACATATATATATATATTATATATATAGTGGATGATCTAAAGAATATACACTACTTTATATCATAGCGCAATGTTAATATTTACCCGTGCATGAAAGCTTTGGAAATATTGCTAATGTTAAAATACGTGTTGTGTAATGTTTAGTGAATACAACTTAATGCATAAAGCCTGCGTATATATTATCTTTGATATAATGCATTAAGTATGCATAGCATATAACTAATGAATAAAGCATAGCAAATTAAAGTGTTGTGCATTATTGTGAAGGTGGTAAGTTATTGCAACATGTTGTATATAAGAATAAAGAAGTGATTTATGTGAAGTTGATCCATTTGATATATGTGTCAAATGCATTAGCAAGACCAAGTCAACACTGTGAAAATGCAGGTATAGAAATATTGACTATTTCTTTTGAGAAAACAGCAAGCCAAAAAATAGGGAACATGGCGAATTGGTGGTGCCAAGATATGAACTGAGAAACTCAAATAGAAGTATTTATCATGTAAGTCGATTTCCAATTAGAAAACATGTGCAAATATGAAATGGTAAAACAAGCTGCTGGCATAAAAAGAGTTGACCTGTTGTGATAATTTGTTGAGTATTAAGTTAGGATTTTGCCACATTTTAATTACGATGCTAAGTCGATTGAGATGAGTTGAGAATTGTCGATTCACTTGCCTTGTTTCTAGCCTGTAGATGTTGATTTTTGTGTATAAATAGAGGCATACTTTAGCCCATTTGGATACGCATTCATACACATTCTTTTGCAATCTGTTGCATTTTATCTATGTTATTCTTGCTTGAAGTTGAGAGTTTATTGTGAGGAGAGTGAGAGCCATATATATATATATATATAGATAGAGAGAGAGAGAGAGAGTTATTGAGAGGAAATTTTGTGAAGAGGTATTGAGAAGAGGAAAGAGTTACAAGCTAATTCTAGGAAGGATTTAGCTAAGAAACTAGTTGGTCAGTTGGATTATAGCATATAATAGGCATGAGATTATACTCTCTTTATGTTTAATTTGTTTTTGGAAAGAATGAGTGTTAGTTTGTATTGTTTGGAGAAATGCATTAATTTGCTAGATTAGAAAAAAAATTATATTTTCTTATTGAAAGGAAAAGAATCTTGTTGTTATGGAATCCTTATGAGTATTTGTATATACTCCATAATAAGGAGTGGATGATTATCACTAGTATTATATACTAGAATTGATAAGGTTTAAATAGCTTACGAAGTCATTTGATATAAGTTTATTGTTTAATCTTAGAAAGTTCATAGATTATTCTTGGGAATTAGATTGTCCAAAGAAGGGGATAGTTTATGCATGTGATTACTTAGGAGAAATAGCATTGTGAATTAGAAAAAGGGAATAGGTTATTTCTAAGGTTAAAGATTACCTAATGAAGGCAAATACCTATGCATAGTATTTAAATGGTCTTAAGTCAAATCGAGCTAGGATCTAGTGTATGTGGATAGGATGACTTTCACTCAAAGTACTGAGTGAAGAATAATTTGGCCAAAGTAGTGTAATTTTCCTTTGGTTGCATTGTCAATTCATTGTGTTTCTTTATGCATGCTAGCTCAAGATTGTAGTGGGTATGCAAGTTCTAGTTATGTAGGGAACAACACTAAGCTCAAAAAGGTTATAATTATGAGGTTACCTTACCACCCCTTCTGTTGAAGGGAGGCTTGTCCTGGCCACTTGATAGGATGGGACTGAAGTTAGTCCATGGTTGCAAGGCTTGAGTGGATATTTCAACAAATGCTTTTGACTTAGATTCCAGTGCTGAGTATCGACTCATTTGATATTCCATTGTTTGAGAAGCCCAGCTGGATCCATTCCATTCTATATTGTATAATCTTGAAAAATCTCTGTAAATCGAAATATTATAAGAATGAAATCAATACTTTGGAATTTTGTTATGTAATATATGCTCAAATTTTCTCTCTTGGAAAATTAAAAAATTATGGCATTGTGAAATGAACATGGTTTATTTACTTGAGATTAAAACCTAGGAAATTTACTTGTGTGAACAATCGGCATGTTACATCAATCAAGTTCTTGTGAGGCTCGATAACAATCAAATTCTTGCAAAGGCCTAAGGGGGGATGATCTTTCACAAAATGCCAATGGAGACCAAATTCCTAAAATATTTAGCAAGAGGTTGATGTCCCACATTATTCTAATGAGGTATGAACTTCCATAAAGGAAAAAAGATGAATAAAAAGACTAAAGGGGAAGGAAAAAAAGAAGTGATTTTTTGTGAGTATTTCCAAGTGAACTAGAAATTCACATACAATTGTTTAGAGAGTTGGTTCAATAGAAGGTTGAATCTCCTTTGAGGCTCTAACATGATTAACAAAATGCTCAAGTTCGTGTAGCTTCAAAGAACAGGTCATTTTTAAAATGTCACTTAGTGATGTTATGTTGCACATAAGATTTCCATGGGAGTTTTTCTAGTTCATCTTGAATGCCTGAACCTCAAAAAAGGTAAAGTATAAGCCTTCAAGAAGTGCCAAGATGAGAAGTTATGCCAAAGAAAAGAAAAAGAAATGAAGAATTAAGTGGTATGATAAAGGCTTGATAGAGACATATCCACATAGAGGTTTTATTACCATTAGATTCACATGGAGGTCCATTTCCCACATATCCATATGGGGGTTGATTTTTAGAAAAAGGAAAAAAGTGAAGTGTCAAAGCTTCCCATGGTTCCCGAAACCATGGAAACCCCCATCAAGCTCCTAGTGTTGACCTATGCCTTGATAGAAGAGGAAAAAACTCTGGTGGTGATGTGCTGCAAAGAAGAGTCGGCTGCCTGAAACCATGAGGAACTCCCAACTAGTCTCTAGAGGGGCCACTCCTTCTCAATCGTATCTTTTACGCATTCTTTTATAAATCCACCTTTTATACACTCATTAATATACAAATTCACTCTCCAACTACCCATTCTCACATTGTACAGACACCATGAACATTTTTAATAATTTTTTACATGGGTCCATGAGAAATACCGATGCCCATACTTCATTTACTATCTATAGAGCCACTTTTTTGTTAGGAAGCACCTCTAGAACATTATTTAAGTGAATTTCATGGATGTTTTCACTCAAAATTGTACTCAAATACATGAACCATTTATGCATAGATATGGAAAGCATCAAAAGAATGTTCTTTCACGCCTCTTTATGGTTAGATTGCATTTGTAGAGGACACTTGTTGTTGAGGGTTGGTTGAGATTGTAGTTAGGGTTTTCTAATGGGACACAAACTTTTGACAATATGTGTATCTTCTTGTTGTGGATATATGCCTTGATCACCATTTTATGGTAGAGGATCAAAGGAGATCATAGGATAACAATAAGGAGGAGTATATAAAAAAATAGTAGAAGAAAGATATACATAGGAATCCCTAGGGTTTAAATTTCCAATTCTAGGTGTTGTAATTTTGATATTGTAATGATCTAGGTTTATCCCAAATTTGTAATAACATTTGTAAACCTTTATATATCAATAAATTACAAGAAAAATTAACCTTAATTGAGTATCTCCATGTGAGTGACATGCATTTTTGGATATATGTTGTTTAGTTGGCCAACCAAAAGATTGTAAACTCCTTGCAAAGCTTTTGTGAGGTATCTGTTCAACACAATAAAAGAAATGTATGTGCATGCTCATGGATTAGTAAGTAGAATCACTTAATATTTTACAACTATCAATTATTTTATGAATGTGTATGTAGATCCTTAATTGCATCTTGCATTC